>JZLH01S0631383.1:23807-38688 GCA_001188425.1 Eucidaris tribuloides | reverse complement strand
CTCATATCATTTTACAGAATACCATACGATAACATAACCTGCATAAATTTATCCATGTATTCATCTCAGATGGATAGAGTAACAACCTGAAAACATGATGTCTCTGCATCTTTAGTGCAGAGCGAGACACACACACACACACACACAATGTAATTCATCACCTCCTTGTGATGTCATTCTTCATTTTAGCTCCAAGGTTGCAAAAGTTATAGTAAAATTTGATTGCAGCTATTCTTGAGTATTTGTGGGAACGAACCCAAATCAGATATGTATTAGCTGGCCTTGTGATTTATGACCTTTGAACCTCAAAGTCTAATCTGTACATCTTTGCATTTTATTAACTACCTGACCCCAGTTTCATACAAATCTTATGAAACTGGGGTCAGGTAGTTAATGTTGGGTTATTGACTTATCTCTGTAACGAGAACTCATAACAAATGGATGAAGAGAAAAATGAACTAGATGGATAAACTGAAGATGTAATGCATCCAGCACCTTCGGTGCGTTGGCATAAAAACATTTTTTTCAACATTAAGCTTGATACAGTGCATTAGGCTGCTACTGTCACTACTACATGTATACACCAACTTTTTAATTTTACCCGTTGGAGATGGGTTGATTTTGCTTTAACATGCATTTCCCATAGACCTGAGACAAGATATCTTGTGTCTAGTCTTCAGTGGGTTAATACGGGAAGATAGTATGTTCACAATGAATTTCGATAACATTTGTGAAATGGTCTACTGCACCAAAACGGATAATCTCAAAAGCTGGAGCGACATTCCTAACAAGTCATAACAATAGAGACATACATTGAGTCCTTTCTAGTACACTGGCAGAGAATGCACATCAAGGTTACATGTATTTGCTACTGTACACCAGCAGTGTGCCATACACATTCATTAAATGATCATTGAAGCATTGAGTAGCTGAAATACATTGACACACGTACAATGTATGCAAATTATGTGAAAGGAATTGATCTACATACATTAGTAACATTCCATTATTGTTGAATCCAACATGAGTTTACTATGAATATTGATCTTGGCCTTCTGATAGGGAGTGGTAGTGATCTTGTTTAGTTCTGCAGATATACTGTAGATACAGTCATACTTGGTTTTATCAGGGAGGTGAGAGCCACCTCTCTCGTTTTATTCATATACCTGCGTAGAAGATTTGACTGGCTTTAAAGGCAACATACAACAATATTTCCCTTTAAAAAAAATGTTAGCTACATGATTCCCCATGCTACTAGTGTAAAGCCTTGAAAAAAATACAGTTCAAAATGATAATTATATGCTTTAAAAAGGAAAAATCGTTGAGAGACCATTCCAGTTTTCCACCTCAGACTGCTGTTGCAGAATTTTCATCGGCCAAGAATAATTCATGTGCTAATTTTTATCTGTGAAAATTTTACAAGTGACAGTATAACCGTCTGAACTTTTGTGTTCTGTGCGTTTATTTGTCCATTCAAACACTATCAAATATGTCAGAAAGCAAAGATTGACAATTTTATAAACAGGGCTTCCACAATGTTATATAGTGTCTTTACTAGTCTAAACATAATTTAAGTATGGTACATCACATTACAATTGTAGAAAACGCAAAGAAATGACATGTGAAATAAATACTGTATCTTCTAATTACCTAAAAGTATTCTTTGCTTCAGTTTTCTAAGCTTGATAGTGGGGGAGTTAAGGAACATATACATGCAAACTTGTTATGTGATCTTTGTTTTTCCACGATTTATATGCAAAACTATCCATCTGACCTAGTTTCTTAGTCTTTCTCCTTTCATTTATAACAATACCGCTTCTAACTGCTGTCAAGGCTGATTTTGCGTGACCTCGTTATCACACGTACTATCTCCCTGGGAAGGCATAATAATAGAGGACAGATCTAACTAATCAATAATCAGGCCGATCAGCCACGGAAAAGGACACATTAATGCTTTAAATTGGATTTACAGGCAAGGACTTGTCACACATGTATCTTGTTGTTGAATGATATTCATTTGAGATGCTCATACAACAACTTGAATGGATTGTCAACAAGATTTGAATATTAATGTACTGAACACTTATTGCACCACTCAAACAAAATGACAAATCACAGTGAATTCAACTCTAAAGTGCTGGTACTTTCGGACTATTAATCAAGGAACCCAAATAAACAGAAACTCTTAATTTTTTTTTTCCCCACGGTACATCACACATAGATGATGGAAGCTACTGGTTTTTATTTCTGTTTGTTTCATTTCTATAGCCGTTATTTTGCCACAGTGGAATGGATTTTGTATGCACCAATAAACGTGGACAGAATGTGTACATATACATGATAGGAATGACATGCATGTGTTGAGTAAGCATGCATAGTAGCATACCTGTACTTGGGTGCATGTTTTATGTGTGTCTGCACAATACTGTGTATTAATACATCAATCAGCATTCGTGTGTCTGTCTGTGTGTTTGTGTGTGCACATGT
This sequence comes from Eucidaris tribuloides, assembly GCA_001188425.1. NCBI lineage: Eukaryota > Metazoa > Echinodermata > Echinoidea > Cidaroida > Cidaridae > Eucidaris > Eucidaris tribuloides. The sequence goes on along the minus strand of JZLH01S0631383.1, from coordinate 36,201 downwards.
ATGTACATTACATGCACATTGTGTGTGATCATGTGTTTGTGTGTGTTTACTGTTTATATGTGCATGTATGTGCGTTACATATTCATGTAAGTGATTTGTGTTTGTGCGTGTACATGTATGTGTGTGCATGTATGTGTGTGCATGTATGTATGTTGTATGTGTGAGTGCCACTGTGTGTGCATGTGTATGCATGTGTATGCATGTGTATGCATGTGTATGCATGTGTGTATACTTGTGTATGTATGAATGTGTACATGTATGTATGTATGTGTATGTGTACGCGTTGTTTGAGTGTGTGTGTGTGTGAGTGCATACACTTGTACAAAGTGGCCTATACTGTAATGTGGGTGTATACGAACATGTCCAGGATTAGCACTGAGCTATGGGTTATATGATTTGTTTTGTTTACAAATGATTTAATCAGTCCAACTGAAAATACAGTTCAGTACACACACTCCAAAAACACACCCAGAATAGTACAAATGGTGATACCACACAAGTGGGAATGGATATCTTAAAGACTGTGTCCATGATTGGTACATCTGAAAATGAACTTATTGACTAATTACATTAAAATCATTTATGATGAAGAGATTCACATAAGTCACAAAAGCCTTGGGGCTGAAAAGTCAGGTTTCATGAGAATAAACTACTGTATGCTAATAAAATCCAAACATAATGCACTGAGCTAATGTCACTCTGTGAATTTCAATTTTAGACAGCCATTAAACTAGTCTGACTGCCAGACCCAATTCGTGTATCATCTAGTGAAACCTGAAAAAAGCTGATCAAAGCTAGCAAGGTAAAAAACTCACACTAGTGCAGACTTTGAAAGATCGTAAAGCAATGTTTACTGTAGTTAGTAGTAATTCAAAATTAGTAGGTGAAAGCTAAATCCAATGTCTTAAATTTATACTACCATTACAAAAAAAAAAACTTCAGCAATTGCCCAATTTTAAATGATTTGTCATTTATAATAATAATTCAAAAACTTTATAACATATGAATCCAAAATTTTGAACACTGTATTACCTGAGCAAAAACGGTTGGTTGTGCAAGTCAAAAGCACAACCTTTAAAATGACAACACAGAGTGAAGCCACCTTGGGGATTCAATGATCCAAAGCAGATTAACCTGGCCTGATGAGAGAAACATTTCACTGAAAATTGTCCTGACATTTACACACAGATCGGGTGCACTGGTGAAAAACGGCCCACTTTGCTTCAACCTCGTGTTACAATTTTCCATGAGACAGTTTTGTATGTCAAGACCGTATTTGATTCTTCTACAACATGCTACATGTATTAAAGAAGGTACATGTCCACCTTTGTACAGTGTGTGTATGTTGTGGGAAGTTGTCAATTCAAAGAGTGTATTGGGTATATCTAAGCCATTTCAACGTGCATCAAAGGCACAAGGTGAACTCATTCATGCCATTCTTTACCAGTTTACAAAGTATAAGTGGTCCTGGCACTTTGCCAAACAAAATATTTGGGTAGTTCTTTGAGACGTCATCTTTGAAGGTGCTACTACTACAGTATGGAATGTACTAGCATGGATAATGTAATACAACAACTATAACATACTACCTCCTTACTCTACTATAATATACTAACAAGTGAACTGCCACAATGACTTACTATTCTATTAGAGTATTTCTACATCAACTTGGGTGTATTGCAATTGCATGAGTGTTATAGTTTCTAAAAGGGATGACGAGACATCTAACTTGCATTCAATGAATAGATAGCATTAAGAGAAGAAACGGTGAATGGTTTGAGCTAATTTGAATTGAACCGTTCAAGAGTTTGAATGTTCAAAGTTTACTTAAAGGCGTGGATCTCATTTGCAAAGATCCCACATGACCAGGAAAAGATAACCATGCCTTAGGCTATGATGGAAGGGCATGTTGTGAAAATATTCAGTGATGGCCTAGAATTTCTGATAAATGCCAAAGAAAAACAATAGCCGTTAGTGTACGTGTTCTATGGTAGGAATTTTTTTCTCGCGAGAACAAATTAAAATCTGAGTCTAACGGTCACTATAATTCCACTAAAACTGAGTTTGTAGCTCTATATGTTGCTAAAGGTTCCCTGATGGCATTTTCTTTTAAATGCAATTGTATTTACACAAGGTTAATTTTTAGGCATGCAAAAGAGATCCCCTGCCTTTAATCCTTATTATGGAGGATTCTTAAATTGGCAACTCTACCACTTTTTGAGATGAAAGTGTGGTGAACTCCTCATTGGTTTTGTACACAAATTTTCACAAATTTATGTTTTTCTGAAATGTCAGTTGAGAAGGTAATCAAATTCTTTCAGAAAAACATGTTGAATAATTTTTGCTAGAACATAAGGACAACAAGCAAGAGGCAATCAGATATTTCTTTAAAAATGAGAATAAGTGCAAATTTGTGTACAAAGCCAATGGGGAGTTCTCCACACTTTCATCTCAAAAAGTGGTAGAGTTGCCAATTTAAGAATCCTCTATAATGACGATTAAATATACTTTCAACAGTCATAACTCTTGAACAGTTCAACCAAATTTGCTCAAACTTTCACTGTATTATTTTGTTTATTGTTCTTTACTCTCTGAATGCAGGAAGATGTCTGGGTTTCATTCCACTTGAAATAATCTGAAACTTGTATAGTGTTGGTTGATCAGAATTTATTTTTATCAGTCTTTCACAAGGCATGGTATTGTCACTTCACATTGGAAAACAACTTCAAAGTGACCATAAATTATTCACAGATTAGTGTTTAAACCATCAGTATTTACTATACATTACCGTTACCGATGGTAATTGTTAGGTTGCCCCCCCCCCCCCCAAATTTAGAGCGAGCAATTTATAGAGCAGTGAGAGATTGCAAATGCAATTTCAATGTGACTCTACAATTTATTTATCTGGTAAATCACTGCAATGTAGAACCCTTTTCTTGACTGGACCCCTATCTGCAATTTCATGTACAGTACACTCTTCGCATATTCTTCAGAACTATCATTAGCACAGCTAGTTTTATGGTGATTCATTGGCATGAGTAACACATGCATGTAAAGCACATGTGTGTATGTAACGTGTCGATGTATGTGAGTATCATACACCTCAATATGATGGAACATCAAGTGCAGTCAAGCAGACAGACAGGCATGTAATGCAAATATACTGCATGGTACAATGATTACATATTTATTTGAACAAATTATTTACATTTACAGTACATGGCCTATACTGTATGTATGTAGCCTACATGCACATAATGGCTGATAATTTCAGCAGCATCAATAAACCATGTGTCCATATAGAGGCAGTGGATCTCATTTGCAAACATCCCTGCAGACCAGGAAAAGATAATCCATGCCCTTAGGCTATTGATGAAGGGCATGTCTGTGAAATCTGGGGGTCAGTGATTGCCTAGAATTTGAAAAATGCAAAAGAAAAACAATAGCCAATTACTGTACGTCCTATGGTAGGATTTATTTTCTCGCAAGAAAAAATTCAAATCTGAGTCTAACGGTCACTATAATTCCACTAAAACTGAGTTTCTAGCTCCTATATTTTGCTAAAGGTTCCCAGATGGCATTTTTTTCTTCTAAATGACATTGTATTTACACAATGTTAATTTTTAGGCATGAAAAAGAGATCCCCTGCCTTTAACTAAGGTATCACTTCACAGGGCAAACAATAAAATTTTATTTTTCCAGGATACTTTCAAGCCTGATTTAGTGATATAAGTATGTCATATATTGAACCCTATGAGGAAAATTGAGGACTGTTTTGTGATTTTCGGGGGCTATTTTGTTAATTTGGGGGGCTAAATCGCCCTCAGCGCCAGTGTATTTCCTACGCTGTCACTTCATCTCCAGGGGCGTGTATTCTAAAAAATGTTGTAAACCATAAAACAGAATTTACAACACTTTTGTATTCCAGAATCTGTTGTAAGTCCAAACTGTTGTAAATATTGTTTTAAAATGATATTTACAACAGACTCAAATTTGATCCTAAAACAATATTAAAACAGTTTTGGTATTCTGAAGATGAAAGTTACAATAGAATTTACAACACTTTCTACAAACAGCTTCATGCTTGTGTTAACGCAAGAGCCACAGACCGAAATTCAACATTTTGGGTTGAATTTAATTAAAATTTGTGATATCAGTTAAACATTTGACTTAACAGCACCCATATTATGAGCATAATGCACACTTCTGATTTCATGGTATTTTACAATTCGCATCTATATCTCTCAAAATTTGTATTTTTTCTGTCATTTTTGACGCTGCACCGTCATGGCGCTCACGAAGGAGCAAGCCACGCTCGTGCGGTGCGCACCCCGCACAATGCATGTTCGATACAAGTACAAGGTCTGTTGCAGACCGTCTTCTACAGTTCGTGCTAAAGTAAACCGCAAAAGATCGATAAAAAAACCCATCGCACAAACCACCAAATAAGTATGCCTACATTAGACCATGGCTCAGTGGACTAGCTCGACCCTACGTGAGCCTAATAATAACGTTAGCCTAACCGTCTTTAGACTAAATACGTTTAGCCTCTCAAACGTTAACTCTAACGTTAAATTAAACGTAGATCTACGTAAATGCGTCCTAACGACTAATGTTACTTGTTTGTAATAAGAATTAACGTTAACGCTAGTCTTGTACAGTAATAAAATTACAACTTACCAGAATTACCACGTAGTTTAATACCCAACGGTTGTGTTGTCTATACAAATAAATTTATGGTAGACTGACCTATTTAGTCCTAGCGGAGTCCTACTCCTAGCCTCTTTCAAAGATTAGCGTACGACGTCGGTCGAATATGAGCTACACAATTACAACTAGTTAAACATCCGCTATGAGAGTCGCTAATTTAAAAAAAAACAGCCCGCCCCCACATACGCGCGTTACTCAGTGAATACGTGTATCAACATCAATCCCATTGGCTATGTAGACCTTAAGAGGCTAGGAGAGAAATATAATCCTTTCGTTTATTTGACCATATTAATTGCATGGACATGTAGCAGCGGCTGGGCGTGGCATTTGGGCGTGACTAAAATCGTTGTAAGATATATTTTAAAATACAGTTACAATCGATTTTATAACGATCTTTAAATTCTATTCCGTAAGACAGAATTTACAACAGAAGTTACAAACAATTTTTAGAATACACCCCCAGTCCAATGTGGATGCACTAAATAACACAAGCTGACACAAAAATGGATTTACTGTATGTTGGAGAAGATGATGTTGATGAAGATGATGACAACCGAAATTGTCGATGATGATGTTTTATTATGTATGATGTGATGATGTTGATGTTGTTGATGATGAGAGACGTGTTACATAAAGTTGATGGGAGACGATGTGATGACAATGATGTTGATGCTGATGCTAATTGATGTTGAAAATGTTGACAATGCTGATGGCTGATGATGATGATTGATGATGATGATGAAGATGATGGTGATAAATGATTATTCACAACCTGTTATAGTGCCATCACAGCCATATAACACATTCAAAGGTGCTGGCTCTTCCAACTACATCAATAACCACACATATGGCCACAAAAGGTTAAGTTTTCAAGTCCCTCACACTCTGAGAAGATGATTAATGACCCTTATCTTGCACATGACATTGTAATACAAACCCCAAGGCTGCTTGCATCAATTTGCGTTGATTTAAAAGCCTTAAGTCAGGTACAATTTAACAACAGATCCCCACCCCCAAAACAAACAAAAAATACAAGAACTACTCTCTAAAGCCACATCAGACAAAAAAAGGTGTAGCTGCGGCGGCTCTGAGCGTCTTGAAACCTTCCGATGACCCCCTCAGATAGCACAGAATTCGCGTAACAGCTACGCCTTTTCGCCGTCTTAAACCATTCACACAGCAACCAAAAAGGTGGAGTCACTATTCACCTCGCGCAGACCGAACAGGAAGTGTATATTTGTACGGCACGATTGTCCTTGTTTTTCGGCGCGGATGTTGTGAACTTTGCATGCATCACTGCTGCAACGAGTAGCAGAGACGGCTTAACTCATTCAGACAGAGAAGTGAAGCGTATCAGCTACTCCTTTTCGCCGGCTCTGAAACACCTCCGGAGGTGTTTCAGAGCGGGCTCAGAGCGCGGTGTACGTACTATTCCTTTTCGCCGGCGTAAACCATTCAGACAGAAAGTGGAGGAGTAGCAGAGCCGGCTCAGAGCTGCGCGAATTTGGCTGTCTGAAGGGGTTTAAATGTGTTCAAATATTTGTGAATATTGACATGGGGTACACTGCATAAATTGCCTAATTGGACACTAAGTTTTCTCTTTCTTTATGAGATCAAAATTCTGTGTTTTTATTGTTTTGAAGGTCATAATCTGTGTTCCTTGAAGAAATTGGAAAAAGGTTGAAATAGTAAACTGCTTATCGTCTTTGACAAGTAAAACGGCAATATGTTACTGTGTTACACAGTGTCAAATTACCTTTTACTTGCCAAACGACGCTAGTATGTACAGTACATATATGCTTGCAAAGATATATATATATATAACATTTAATATGATATTTATATATTTTGTTCATACTTAATTTTATTTAGTATAAGAATTTATGTTTTTACATGATATTCCTTTTCCATTTGATTTAGATTTTTAATATGAGGTGTTTTTTTTCATTTTCCATAACATGGCCATGGGGCACCTTGTGTGATTTTACTGTACGGGGAAGAAATCTGATTTCAAATAATAACACCAGTGTGCATATTGAATTAGATAACCAAAGCATTAAAAAAAACTTTGCATTTGCATCTTTCCTATCATTTTAGTCAGAAGAGGACACTTCCATTTTGCCTCATATCCCTACCTATATGTGCATTGCTATTAGGTTTGCCCCCTTTCTTTCCAATCCCTTCTATTGCAGCTACACCTTGTTACAGTACACGAGTACATATCTTCTGAGTAGGAAGAAATAACTTGATTTGGCAAATGGGATGTACATTATAATGCCGACATGCTATAAATACCTACACATACTACCCAGCCTACAGAGTGCATGTTTGGTAATGATTGATTGATTAGTTGTGACATTTTGTTTTCATGTAACTTTCACTCAAATGCCATCAATTTTACTGTATGTCTGCTTCTTGTGATACTCAGGCACGTGAGTGTGTGTACTTGTGAACAAGTTGTATGTGTATGTGCATAGTGTGTGCATGTGTCTGTGATAGTGTATATGTGTGTGTATGTGTATGTGTGTGTGTGTGCGCGCGCTCACGCGTATGTTTTTGCCATAAATCGTGGACACCCACTGGAAACTTTGTACTCATAGTGTGGACACCCCTAACCGTGGATTGTCCACGGTTGGCTATCTCAAGTGGTTGTAAATGGTCTAAATATACATTTAAAAGCATGTTTGAAATTGTCCCCATTTGAACGTACAGGATCTGTCCATGGTTCCCCGTCCAATTTCTAACTTGATCCAGATGTCCGAGATTTAACCCTCTGAATCCCGGTTTATGATTTCCACATATTGACTATGTATTTTCTGACATTTCAATGTCCACATTTTACGGCAATTACCAGTATGTGTGTGTGTGTGTGTGTGTGTGTGTGTGTGTGTGTGTGTGTGTGTGTGTGTGTGTGTGTGTGTGTGTGTGTGTGTGTGTGTGTGTGTGTGTTTTTGTGTGACAGTGTGAGTATGGAAAGGAGGTACAGAATTTTTTTTTTTCATGTATTGTCACACACAATGTATACAGGTATTCATGCATCACAGCTTCATTAACATTTCATTTAAAGAACCTGGCCACATCATGCATACATCATTACATGCATGCAGTGATGTTTTATAAATGGCAGCACACATAATATGCCAAGACAGAGAAGAAAAAAATCTAATTTGTTTGCCAGAATCATGATCAGTTACACAAGTCAGGGATTTAAATTGCTCATCAAAACAAGCTCAATTACCTGTACACAGTAACAAATGTGATCTTAAATGCAACTACGTACAAGGGCAAAAGAAAGAAAAAAGTCAGTATCTGGTTTTGTAATTATCCAACATACCGCACATTTACACTATAAATACACGCATAAAGGTACTGCGTAAGCGCGGTAATGTATCCACCTTGCAAAGGCTTCTTACAAGACTCGGGGATCTGTTGTATTAGTCGCACACAATCTGAGGAATGCGCACGAGATGGAGAAAAAAGCGGGACAACGAAACGACTCTTTCGAAAGCGTCTCTATCGCTCGCGCTCGCTGGCTACACAGCGACAGGAAATGGCAGGCAATATGAATGAGTGTCTTTCAAAAACTCAGCCCCGGAAAGTTCATACAATTTACAGGAAGGCATCCTGTCGGACAAATACATGTGTATCAATTCCTGATTCGATGAAAAGCGGGAATAAAAATAGAAGCCATCTGTATGCACGCAACAACTAGCAGAACACCCAGTACTTAACCGAAATGGGTGGTTTATTCTAGAAAAATACAGGTTACTGGATAATATGATCAGGTTGCTATATTTTCTGAGAAGTATAGCATGCATGCCTTTTCAATCAAATGCCAAGTACAGTTGGGCAGATGTGCATGCATTGAACTTGTGTGGAATATACTCTTTTGAGTTAATATCTCGTTACAAGAAAAATTATTCTTGGAAGACTTATAAAAAGATATTTCATTTACTCACGATATATATACTTTTACAATTTGATACACAAATAAATTACACTTTTGATTGGTATTCTTTTATTTCTACTATGTATCATTATTAAATGATTTGTATGGCATGAAGAACTTTTTTGAGAAAAAAAAATGACAAAGACCCCACTCAGTATTCACAATATTAAGCAAAATAAGAGCAAAACTGTACTCTCACAACAGTGTGAATGCACTTGAAGCACTCTGCAGCAGCCCATCCCTCCCCTTTAATCCTCTAAGACAAAAAAAAAAAAAAAGATTTTCATTTGTTTGAAAACCATAGGGGATGGGGGAGGGGTGCCGCCCCCTCTGCCCCCTGTAGAGCCGCCCCTGAATTGTACTGTACATACATGTTTCTCTGCCTTCTAAATGGTCTGAATGTTCAAGCATGTAGCCTTCATGCTCAGTGAACTTTAATTGTCCATGTTCAAGCAGACTGAACATATTTGTCTTGTGTTTACCTCATTGTAATGATATTTGCAGTAAACATGAAAAACAAATAAATAAGCCAGGCAACTTGATTTATTTTGCAGTCAAATCAATGAGATGTTACAGCCATAATCTGGCGAAGCTTTAGTTCAAACCTCCCAAAAACATATTTTATGCATTTGTGTCTAAGACATCAGCACCCTTATTCATTTCCACCAGTTTAAATGTAAATATTGTTGAAACAAATTGAAATCTAATTCGAATGTAAACAAGAAAATACCTAAAATCCAGATGCAATTAAACTTTTTAACTCAAAGTACACCAAGATATCCCATAAACATGGAACTGTTTTGGATGATTTCAAATGTAGTCGACTGTGCAGAACTGCAGATCGTACAAACACAATGCATTGCACAATGTCCGGTATGATGAGGCAGTATCTGTGCACACTAAGTTTTGTATTTTTTAATTTTCACAGTAGAACATTAATTTTACTGTCTTCCCTCATTTTCTCGATAGCGCATCAGCAATGTTGTCTCCCTGGGCTTTAAATTGTGGCTCTTGCCTTAAAATTACCATTCCTGAATGTATGCATGTCTATAAATATGTATTGACAAGTATGTTGCATAGCTAAGGAGTCCAAGGACACAAACAAAACTCTTCAGCTTCCAAGATAACATAGAAAACAGGAAGTATGATACATCATAACAAGAACATTTCCTCTGGCTCTTACATGTTTCCACAGGAAGCAGAGAGGTGTCAATGATGTTGAATTCTTGGACGTGGGGGGGGGGGGGGAGGGGGTGTGGTTGGACATGGGAGAGACTCACCAGAATAAGTTCTTGCGTGTCATTGTTTTACAGTAGTATTTCTGTGTGAATGTTCAAGTGATGTATCAGAAAGGTTAACACCCTTTGTCCCACATGTTGAATTTTATGTTGTGTTTGGTATGGAGCTGTCACCACACGGGACCACAAGGGAAACTAATGTTAGTTATGTGACGCACCATGAAGATGCAAAACAGATTTATTTTGAATTTTGGGGTTTCAGCTATTCATTTTTTTATTTTTTCCTCAGTAACATAATCATTTTATTCAACATAATTTTGAAGGAGATGTTGGTATGATGTTGTTGTTTGAGTAATTCCATTGCTATCCAATAATTAACCAGAAAGTAATGGTTGTGAAGTGAAAGTGTCATTTCCCAATCTTGACTCTAGCATTTTAGCACTAACATTTCAGGGAAAAACAATATTTTACTTTGCACACAAAAGAGAGCTTTTAAATATTATCTGAAGGCTAACCAATATCTACCGGTACCTGTTTTTTGAATGTAAGTTGACCGGTTTTCAAAATATCAGAACAAGAGTGCTACTGTTAGAACATACCTACTAGTGTTGCATGACTAAGTCTCCAAAAGTCGGAGTCGTGACTATCGTCGAGGAGTCGCGATTCCGACTTTAGAAACACAAGAATCGACTCCATGTAATCACATATGTATGCCATATAAACCAGTCAAATCATGGAAGAAAATGTATGGGACTATGGCAAAAAGTCAATTTTTGAATAATCATAATCACAGTTGGGAGTTGAATTTACTGAAATCATCGAAGGAGGACACTGAACAGTCATTGTATAGGCTATAGTGTTGCTTCCTTTTACCTATTGATCATGCCGACAGAACTGAACGCTGAGAGTCGGCAAATAGTCGGAGTCGCGACTTTTGATCGGCGACTAGTCAACTCCAAAAAATCCTGAAGTCGTGCAACACTTAATACCTACATTTACATGTAATATCTTTGTTAATCTTCACAGAATTATTGCTTCTGATTTCTTTCATGCACATTGCCAACAGCAATTCCTGGCTAATAAGCACAGATCTGAACTAGGCAAACAGGAAGCCAAACAAGATAGATGCTCAACATATGACCTATGACCTCATATTTCAAGATGACGCTGGGAGCAACTAAAAGATGAGCTAAGTGAGACAGGGCGACAGTAAATTACCTGCAGCAGTATACTGTAAGTAATTTCAAGTCTCCAGTCTCCACTGAACTGCTGAAAGTCTTGGTTGGATTTTATCTAAACATTTACGTTCCAGCTCCCTAGCTTGAAGTAAATAATGACGATGAGTTACTGACAGTTAAACTGTACGTGACTTCACACGTAATCGTGAGGAAACACACTGTAAATTTCTTAACAGACTTTATGTTTTGAAAAAAATATAGTAGCCAATCGTTCATTTTGCTATTTTGAATTATGTGTCATAAGAATGATATATTTTACAAGTGTAATGCAGTTGTAGTGTATGGTCCTTACATGTACAATGACTTGATTTTATATGAGCACTACCGCTGGAAAAAAAATTAACTGCCTGATAACTATAAACCGACAGTAGTACCAAAACTGTTTTGAATTTTTTTTTAAATTCAGCAACCCATTTTATGTCATTTTGCTGCAGCAGCATAACTTTATTCAAATTATTTTGCAAAAAGATATTTGTATTTGTATGATGACCTATTGTCAAGTTATCAAAATGTAATGTAATTAAAATATTTGTCCAACAAATAGGATTGAGTAGTAAAAATAATATCATTTAACCACTTAACCACAAACAGAAGTACGTGGTACTGAATTTCAGGCAATAAAAACAATTTTCAAGTTTATTTCAAGGATTATTGGTACATACATGTAGATTGACAGAAAAAGCAACCTTATTCACGTATTCTCATTTTTTAAATCAAACATCTGATTTCCTCGATTGCTTGTTGTACAAGTATGTCTCAGTAAAAAATCTATATTTTACATACTTTTCTGAAAGAATATTTTTTTTAAGCCTTCTCAAATACATTTCAGAAAAACATAAACTAAATTTGTGTTCAAATTCAATATGGAATTCTTCACACTTTCATCTCAATTCTCACAGAGTGGTCACGTTGTCACTTTTAAAATGCTTCATGAAAGGGATTAAATAAACTTTGAACATTTATAACTCTTGAACGGTTCAGTCAAATTTGCTGAAACTTTCACTAGTTTCTATTGTTCAGTATTCTGTGAATGCAGACAGATGTCTGTGTGTCAATCCCAAATGCGTGAGCCCAAATTAACCCGTTGGCTCTGGAAACCGGATGTGCCATGTATTAATTCTATGGAAACTACATGTACAGCATCTCCGAGGAAACCAGTTAAAGGCAGTGGATCTCATTTGCAAACATCCCCACAGACCAGGAAAAGATAACCCATGCCCTTAGGCTTTTGATGAAGGGCATGTCTGTGAAATCTGGGG
>JZLH01S0631377.1:1855-16214 GCA_001188425.1 Eucidaris tribuloides | reverse complement strand
TTTGTGCCTGATTTTGCCTGATTGTGCCTGACATTTTGATGAGTCAATCAGATTATCACTGCTTTCCTCCCAATCTACAGCTTAAAATGCACATGGTTTAATGATTTAAACCCAGGATTTTAGTTAGGCAAAGAAAGAGAAGAGATTACAGGTTGTGTATATTCAAATGAAATACATGTTGGGAGAAGCCTCCTAGCTTACCACTCGCAGACAGTGTAGCTCATAAATGCATTTTGAAAGATGATCCATACCTTGAGTAATGGGGTAAATCTTTACCCCCTGCCTGTGGTATTTTCCATGGTATTTCAGTTGCAAGTTTTCTTTGATTTATTTTCCTCATGTGCAGCTTTGTTTTGGTCTGTTGAGCAAGAGCACCTAACCTGGTATTACAGAACTTGAAAAAAACTCAAGGAAATACCTCTAAGAACAAGGACAATTTTCTTTTTATGCATATATATGTCTTCAAGCAATTGCTTGAAAGAGTAAAAATTGCAACTTCCGGCATAATAGGTTCTGCGTACGGATTTCAGTAATTGATTGACCTTCATCTTATGCTTGAAGGAATTCCTTGTAAGCAATTACTAGTTTTTATGGATATGATCCAATTTGATTTCAATGTAACACACATTCTTCATAGACCCCAGCACAAGATACCTTGTTCTTAGTCTCCAACAGGTTAAGATAATTTGACCAGGGTGACATTGGCGAAGTAAGAGTTATACTAGACCATGTACAATGGGAGTTTGTCTGGAACAATTTATGAGATTGAGCATCATTGAAAAAGTGGGAAAATCAGGTTTAGTATAACAAAATCTGGTGTCAATATTACCAAAGTGACCCAATTACTTGTTCATATACGTACAGCAGGGTTGGGGAAAAGGTGTATTTAAAATTTCTTTTTTTTACATATTTTATTGTTTTTAAACGTCTTTTTTTTGGAAAGGTATTTCTTATGTAAAATAAGGCTGTATCTAACTGGCCTGGAGACTAGTTGGTGAGCAGTAGGCAACTCAAGCCTCCTAGAGGAGCTGTATGAAAATAAACATGTCCTATTTTTGTTGGAGTGGTCTTCCAGTCTCCAACAGGTCTCAGAGAAGTCGCCACGATGTTACCACGACCTACCCATGATGTTTCCTCGAGACTTTCAGTCTCTAGCAGGTTGCGGTGATGTCTCCCAGACCTGCTGGAGACCGGAAGAAGTCTCCAACAAAACTCGAACAAGTTTGATTTTCAAGCGACTCCCAAGAGACCCGGCTGGTCTCCAGGAGATGTTGCAGCGACATCGCTGTGACTTCTCCATCAAATTAATTATGAATCAATGAATTAATTAACTCAAGTTGCCTACTGGTCCCCAGATTCTCAGGGGAAGTCACCGCAACATTGATGCAACTTCTCCATCAAATTAATTGATGAATCAATGAATTAACTAATTAATCTCCGCGACTGGGGAGATGCCTCCAGCAGGTTTTGGAGACGTCTCCCCTACGTTTCCATAATGTACATGTAGGCTAGATATCTCCTTGGTGAGAGTGCAGGCTTCTTTTGGTCTCCCGAGTCGCCACGACTGATTGGCCGTGGAAGTCGTGGCAACATCTCCTCCAATGAGAGCGGGCCTTGAATAAATAATCAGAGACTAATCATGTCATTGGCATATCGTTATAAGTCAATTAAAGGTAAATGACATGATTGGGGGTAGTCCTCAACTTGGGCTGAAACTACTCTAGAATCAAGTAAACTATGCCAGGATTATCCTGTGAAAATCTTGTTGTCCAACGTTGACTCATTCTAGAATAACTAATGTCTATTGTCCCTCGTGACAGGCAAACCTGCTGTGTGGCTTTCTATGGGTCTTATTTTTATCATCCTGGAAAAAAATAAAATACTTGTATGTTCATGCTTGATTCTCCTTAAGTAAACAAATTACAGACAAATCCTTCCAGCTGGGAGATCCATTCCAGTTAGTGTATAGTTGGTATACATTTCAACTCATTTGGTTCTTGATGCATTTTCAAGTGTTCCCAATGATGTCACTAACCTTTAAAGTTGTCCAGCAAAACCCTGAAATTGCATATGTGAGCCGCTCCGACGGTAGGGGGCAAAAGTCGCAACGGACGAAATCACAGAAAACGCCAAAAACCAACCCATACCACTATTTTGGTGAATTTTGTTTTATTTCAGTTTTGAAAAGTTTGATATCTATTCTATCTAATGTGTGAGTTTCAGCTTTGGATTTGAATTCTAAATACCCCAAAACAGCGATTTTCCAAACCCTTTTCGACGGGTCAAGTTGTCGTTCGAGCGAACGATCGTCCGAAACCGGGTTGCTGAGGACAGTGTCACGTGACATCGGCACGCGGCGTATTTCCAGTATCCTAGCTTTTTCATAGACAGTATACTTGGTGTGTGACTGTATGCGTGAACATGTAATGCTTTACTTTTTTAATCAAACAACATGATTGAAAATAAATTCGAATAAGTTCGGGAGGGGTACAGCTACTCCGTCCTAACGCTCGTGTAGAATTTCTATTCATTAAACACGCTCTTTTTTTTCCTCTGTAATCAAACGCCCGAGTGTCCCATGCTTTTGACATAGAAATTGTTTGGAATTCTCTGTTTGATTTCGGAATGCTATAGGAAAATTTTAAGAACAAAAATGCGTAATCTCTCTTTCAACAATCTAGTGCCGATCACAACACAGATTTATATAAAGTGGACGCTACCGCAGAGAGAGGTGTGAATTATTTTCGTGCCTCCCTTTTTACATTGGTTTGCATCTAAGAGTTGAGATAATTAAAGAAAGTATTGTATCTTGCTGGAACTCAAAACGGCGAGTGTTCTCTCTTTCAAGTTAGTTTGTTTGCAACTGGTAAAGTGGATAATACACAAACAACTATTAAAAAGAAAACAATAGACCCGGATCTCGGCCAGGCAGTGCTACGCGTGTTAATCCCCTGTCTATAGAAAGCGTTTCAAACTTCTTTTGTTGAGGGATGAGAGTTACGTAAGAAGCATGAAAGGGTCAACGAGAAACTTGCATACCCTTACTACATAAGTTATATACATGTACATGGTCTTGTACTTCTACCAGCAAAACACATGGATAATAATAAAAAAAAAAAGAACCAGTATAGCATACAAGGATTTCATGCATTGCTATGGAAGTATTTTTATTTCTGCTATAGGGAATGTGGTGTGTTTGAATTGTGAAAAAATACAGAACGCATGATCTTACACAAATTATTATTGGTTTCCAGACTTAACAAATAACGATCTCGCATAACTATTCGTCCTCTGCAATTCTTGACTCAAGTGAAAGCTAAAAGTGATGTTTTCTCATAAAACTGGAAACTACAACAAAAACTG
Source organism: Eucidaris tribuloides (assembly GCA_001188425.1). Classification (NCBI taxonomy): domain Eukaryota; kingdom Metazoa; phylum Echinodermata; class Echinoidea; order Cidaroida; family Cidaridae; genus Eucidaris; species Eucidaris tribuloides. Next base: position 12,851 of record JZLH01S0631377.1, on the reverse strand, counting down.
CTGTAGGTATAATTGCCGCAGCAAATGGCTATACAGTGACATGCAGCAAGAACTGGGTTGTAGCGTTAAATTTACATACGGTGTTTGTGTTTGTTAATCTTTTTAAAATTTTAGGACATCACAATATCAAAAACAATGAAAACACTTTTTTCCATATGAATTATATTAAGATTGGTTAAATTAAAGATTGCTATAATTGTAGCGACACATTTGCGCCAAATGGCTGCAAATTAGCGGTAGTTCCGTTTTACATCGTCACAGTCATCATTAAGCTTTCCACTGTAAACATTAATAAATGAACTTGACATTTTGCATACAACTGGACAAGAGTACAGTCTGTCACCATGCCAATTTTCAACTTTTTTGATGCAGATGAAGCCCCGGTTGCTAAGGACTTTTTAGGAATTATATCACTAATTCAAGGGCGCACCCGTGCCCGACTGAGTTTGAATTCATGGTGAAACTTTAAACGCCAATTTCTCCGTTAACTTCCTTGGCGCGCTGTCTAAAAATTGAACTTTCGGTAACGTTTTTCGCCCCTTTTCTTTTGCGTATATTTCAAGTGTTATATATCATTTTAAAGCTAAAAATATGGAGATTTTGAATCAAGCAAAAAACAGAAAATGATTTTTGCGACTTTTGCCTCCTACCGTTGGAGCGGCTCACATATAATTCCAACAAATGATACCTTTTTGTAAAGGGAAAACTACATACAATCAAATAATGTAATATACAAAATGATTCATTTTCACGCAGCATAAAAAATAGGATTTAAACATCATTCAATTTCACCAGCCTTCGATACTACCGGTATACCCCCCACGACGTGTGACGTCACCCTACAGACATTTTTCTGGTTGTCCGTTTAGGGTCAGATCGCGGCATTTAGGGAACTCGTAGGCAGAACCGATTGGCTTTCACAAAAATTTGTGTGTGAAAGAGATTTACTAATATTTTGGCTAATATCAAACGATATCTCAAAAATTGGGTCTTATTAAATAAAATTCTTAATTTTAAAAAATTTATTTTCAACTCGTACTTTCCCTCATACCTAAATTTGATCCAAAATCAGTAAAACATTGATTGGGGGGGGGGGTAGTGACTCAAATTTTGGGGGGACTCAAATTTCTGGAGTCTCATTTCTCTGCAGGGGGGCATTCCTTCTTGTACATGGTCCACCTCCTAGATCATCTACTGATCTAGCCCAGCCCGCATGTAAGTTCCACACCGTCCAATCTATGTGTACAGGCCCCTCCTCTGGATCCGCCCCTGGGTTAGGGGTTAGGGTTGAGGTCAAGGTTAGTATTAGTGATTACTCGAGGAACACAAGTTTGTTACCAGAGTAAATGTCATACAGTCATTCTTTTTCCTGTTCATTTATACATGTTTTAAAATTGAAAGTTACATTTTCAAATAACATCTTACATACATTTCATACATATTTTTGTAAAAAAATACATGTACTGTTACCTGGAACTTTACCTAGAGTTGAAAGGAGAGGGATAGAGAGGGAAGAGGTGTAAGGACAGACAGAAATCACTGTAGATTAGAAAAAAAAAAAAAATAAATATTAAATTCATCAAGGAAAAGAAAAACAAGCAAGCAAAATAAAAAGCATACAAAATTATAATACATGTGTCTTTGGAGTGTTTTAAAACATGTTTTTTTTTGTAAAAAAAACAAACAAACTGGTGTTTTAAAACATGTTTTAAAACTACATGTTTTAAACCTGCCAACCCTGATGTACAGGGTGAGAAACAGATTGAGCATCATTGAAAACAGGGGAAAATTAAGTTTAGTATAACAAAATCTGGTGTCAATATTACCAAAGTGACCCAATTACTTGTTCATATATGTACAGGGTGAGAAACAGATATATTCTTAATTATTTTCGTGATTATGTGTTGTTCTTTTCTTTATTTAGTCAACTAATAATTTAGCAAGTGTATTAAGATTGATCCATGCACAGATGATCCAGTCTCCACACAAGCTAATAAAGTCCTACTGCTTATTTCCCCCTGGTTTACTATTTTTACAGAAGCAATTCAGATGAGATATCCAACACCGCCAACACCCACCGGAAGTTTGTCGTCGGGTGAGATACGTGATATACTGGACCTGGCAGATGAAGATGAAGATGATGGAGAAGCAGAGGAGGAAGAAGAGGAGGAGGAAGGAGAGGAGGAGGAGGTTGATGAGCAGGAGGATGCCATTAATTGTGCACAAGGTTTGGATGAAAAGATGAACAAACAGGTTGATAGTGAGGCACAGACACAAGGTGAGAGTAGCCATCATGTTGTTACTGAAGATGTTGATAATGGTATTAATGATAAAAGTGCTACTGCTGTTGAGTCAATGAAAGTGCTTGAAATGCCGTCTGATGCACACAGTGATAACAAGGGGACGGGGCAAATGTTGGATGAAAATAACTTCAGTATTATTGGAATGGATAAGAATGTGATTTCGAGTGACAAATGTGATGATTCAAACAAGGACCAGAATTCTGACACTAGTGATGAAACTGATGATAGCTCGGACAGTGAGGAGGATGACCTCCCTGACAATGACGAAGACATCAACCTCGATCTCTTAGATCTAGGTATTGACATCTCACAACTCAATGACCAATCTCAGGGGCATAACGCGTCTGAGGGAGGGTCCAGACATACCCACCCAGAGCCCAAAGAGCAGGAGACAGATGCTGGGGAATCAGAACTGGAAGTCCTGGAACTTGAATTACGTGCCAGAGCGATTCGCTCACTGATGAAAAAGTGTTTGAAAGAGGACGAGAAGTCATGACCGTTCACCTTGTCCCCATGATGGAGTCCTTTTTGATTTGTCTTTCTTTTTGGATATCTTGGTTGCGCGTTTTGATGCTTGTAAGACTTTGAAAGAAAGCAACAGGAAGCGCCAAGTGTAATCTTTGAACTTATGTCGGACATCTTAGAAGCTAATAACATTTTTATTAGCCAATACTGCAACAACGTGATCTGCTAGATTCCAAGTAAGAGTGTATGATTTTGTGGTGGTAAGACAGCTTATACATTTGATGTACTGTGCACCGTGGTGACTTTTGATACAGAGATGGCATGGGACGTGCACACCTGTACATGCTCCATTTAGTACACTCATTTATCTTTTCAGTTTCTGCAAATTCACAGAAATATGTGTAAAAAATAAATTAGTTTTTTTTTTTTTTTTAACTCATGGGAACATTTTTTGAAAGTATGTTCACACTTACCCCATATGTCTTTTCTTATGCACTAAAACCAAGTACAGATATTGACTAAACCTTTCAACCCTAAATGTAAATTGGGCTTAACCCTAATCAGACTGGGGTATTTTGGAGGCTGGAAAGACGGGGGGGCCTAAAGGGCCCCCCCTTCATATATCGGCCGTTGATCGCACGATCACGATGAAAATCAACACGCACGTCACCCATGACATAGTCTACAGAATTTTATATGTGATTGTTCAAAAATTAGTCAAATTTATTTTTAATTAATTAATTATGCTAATTTATGTATGAAATTAGAATTTGGCTGTAAATCATTAAGTAAAGCCCTTGAAGTGCTCATTTTTTGTTTTAAGACTCTTTGCGAGATTCTGTTCGGAGGCACATTAAAAAAAATTCGGTATCAAAATGTTTTCTTATGTATTTTATTGTTTTTGGAATTTCTTATGCATTTCCTTGTTTTTTATCATTTTTTCAATGGAAATTGTCGGCGACATTATTTCGGTCATAAACAGCATAAAATTAGTTAATTTCAATCAGTAAAAGTAAAAATAATCATACATTTATGAATTTGGGCTGAAAACACAATTTGCATTGAAATAACACACAATTTCATGTTTTTTAGCGATTTTTGGTGTGACATGCAAGTACGAAAAGTTGCGTAATTTCGGAACTGGGTACCCGGGCGTCGCAAATTTGGGCTTAAAAGATGCACAAGACTTCAAAGAAAAAAGTCATGAAATATCGTGGCTATAGCTTCTCGCGTTACAAATTTATCGCAAAAAATGTCGAGGGGGGCCTTTTAGCCCCCCCCCCCCAGTCTTTTTAGGGTTAAGCCATTTTTGTCTCGGCTTCTATGCATAGCAGAAGGGATATACAGGCGCTGCCTTTCAGGCGACAGCAGTAACAATAAAAAACTTAATCAAAGTTAAGTTTTTTTTTAATTTTTGGCATAAATTTGAAAGAATAAGCTTATCCTTATTCCATGGAACTTGGACATAAGGGTTATGAAGTATCACTAATCATTTGAGTAGAATTTCAAGTCACAAAAGCAAGGTCAGAGGTCATTCAGGATTTCAGGTCAACATATTCAGACTACATGTATGTTGAGGAGTCAATATCAAAAACTTGATTTAGGGTTAGTTCATTTTAATTATCTGATAGGGCTTGGTAAAATACCCCCCCCCCCCTAAAAAAAAAAAAAAAAAATGTAAGTCCAAGACACTCTAAATTGAATAAAGTGACTGGAAACATCTTTCCCATGCAACTACAAATGTTTTGAATTTTAAACACAGCTATGGACATTGAAAGATATTTCTCAATAAGTATTGTTTGTCCTATTGGTTTATATGTCTGAGACCTGCATTGTATTTCCAGTATTTCCAGAACCCTCCCTCAAGTTATCAAATATTGTGAATATACAATATCACACACTCCCAGAAGATATAAACACCCACATCCCACTATTCCTTCTCCATTTTTTCACTCAAATGTCTTGTGACCTATGGATTGATTTTCAATGTTTAAAAACCCTCCAACACATCAGGAAATTTTGAACTCACAGAAGAGTCTTAACACACTTTAGACATCACAAGAATATTTCTTCATAGTTTTAGGAACACATTAAAATGTCAAGAACAGGGTTGGCAATTTCCCGGGAAATACATGTACCTGTATTTCCCACCCAGGTGGGAAATAGTGGGAAATGCTGGGAAATACTAGGAAATACCGGGATATACTGGGAAATACCTGAGAAATACTGGGAAATACATGGGCGATACCTAGCAGTGTACTCTTGAAGTTGTACAAGGTCAACTAAAAAGGCCATTAATGCCCTTCATTTGGGATCTTCTTACACAAATCCACCTTGAACTGAGAAACTTCAAATGAAAAGACGGTTAAAAACCTCTTTTCAATTTTGATAATTTAATTCAGTGCTATTTCACATACTGTACAGAACTATGCTGTACATTATTCAGGTGTTATGTACATGTGTAGTTTTTTTTGGGGTGTGGGCCGGCCCTCGATCATCTTTCTGAATATACAGGGACAAATTCAATATCCGTCTATGGGGTATGCTATTTTAAGTATTCTGAACTTATGGAACAATTCAGATATTTGCAGACTGAAATGATTGAAAACAAGTTCTAAAATAAAGGCAGGTGACTTTAAAATTTTCCTACTTTTAGTATTGATGTGGCTGTGAAGAAAATCAGAATGAGTTCCTGGTTCTCCACCATCGGTTGAGCTAGTTTTTTGTTGTATTTTGAACTTTTTTATAGTATTTCCCAGTATTTCCTGTTTTTGTCAAAATAGGAAGGTGGTATTTACTGGTAAATACCGGTATTTACCACCGGTATTTACCACCCGGTATTCACCACCCAGTATTTACCGGCCAACCCTGGTCAAGAGACATTCGAATTGCCATCAGAGACTCTGAGATTTTTAGAAGACCTTCCATTTAAAGTAATTCAATTATTAGATGTATCAAAGACAGTGAAGATTAAACAAACTTGTTACTTCTGATTTTTGATTATATTGATTTACCAAATAAATGTAACCCCGTCACCTTGATATGCTAGTAAAGTCTCACAACCCAAAGGTAAGGCATCACAGATTTATTACACTGGCATTCTCGTCAATTCCCAGAATACTAGCATTCCTGATCGCATGCCTACCCTATTCCGGGCACGGTAGCATTATTGTAGCGCCAGGAATGGGGTGATTTAAAATATCTGGCATTCTGCATGCGTCGGGAATGGGCCGATTAAACCTCTATTCATCACTGGGAGAGGATTAAATGAGCCATTTTGGTTTAGGAGGACAATGACATTGGTGCTATTGTGTAAGGACAATTGGCTTAAGCTGGCATTCCGGGAATGATCCTGGAATGGGGGCATGTGGAATGCGGCTAGAATGGATAGGCTTTTAAGCCCGTGTTCTGGGAATGGTGATGGAATAGGGGCATTCCCACTGGGGCCAGAATGGGGGCTTTAAAGATAAGAAGGCATTCTGAACCCCTTCTAGAATGCCAGTATAATAAATCTGTGATGCCTAAGGAAATGGACAGATATCGTAATTATGATCTAAAGTATGAATGTGAAGTGTTCTTAAAAATCAAAAGCTTTATGATCTTCACACGTTGAAAAAGTTTGAACATTTATATTTTTCCCAAAGTATTTTTCTTCCTATGTTTGTGTTTCAAAAGATGTGTGACTTTATCAGGGTATCGTGGTGACAGGTCACAAATAATTTATTATCTCATAACTTTCCAAAGTTCAGATCTGCACCAAATAATACACATAACGTCCATAGGGGTTTAAATCTTCTGGTATGGTATTGGAGCCATACTTTAAGTTCTATGAAATTTTGAAAGGCCTTGAAAAATGTTACCAAGCTTATACACAAGTTTAAAGGAGATTAGCTTGCTTTCCAATACTTCAAAGTTTTGTCTACGAATACTGAAATAAGATCTTGCCAATTTTACTCTGAAGATTGGGGTCTGGAAAAAAATCATCAAAAAGTAGAAGGAAAAAAAATGATGAAAACTGAAGAATCAGATTGCCAATTTCATTTCGAATCTGGAAAAGACAATCTATAAAATGTTATTCAGAGGTCACAGCCAAATTTTACCTCTGTTTGGAAAGCATCACAGACAGTTGGTGTAGTCTTGTTTAATAGTCACTGCCCCAATGGCCGGCATGAATTTTGGGATTTGAAACAAATTTTTACAAGTTGAGAAGCATGTCAGAATTAGTGCATCCAAATGCATAACAACCCAATGCATTCAACAAACACAGTTCTAAGGTTTAGTAGTTGAATCAATATATTATTGCATAACATGTAGATGCATGTACAGAAAAGTGATCATGTGATTGCCCATGGCCCCAAATAAAAATGGCTCAGATAGTCAAATAACCATATTTTTTTTCACCTTGTCAATGTCAATGTAATGTAGTAACTCTCTGTACATGTATATAAGGACTCTAGCATGAAAACGTGAACAGCTCCCCCTTGTGGCCAAAATGTGCCATGCAGTGTGGCTGAATGGGATGATATCTTCAATACCATTAGTATTCAGGAGTGTAACTTCAGGGTTAGTACATTTAAATCAAGTTTTTAATTTCACTGATTGAAATTAATAGAGCAAAAACTCATAATGAAAAGGTCAAGTAACAAAATGGTGAATGAAATCACGACAAACATCAAGATTTTATTCCCCCCCCCCCCCATTTTTTTAAATGGGGGAAATTGAAGGCACAGTTTGAACTGATAAAGTGTTTCAACTTCTATCAAGTCAATGTGTTTTCCCACTTATGGGCTATTGTTTTTTAGACTATTAAAATAAAATCCCTGGTTAATTCAAATCTAAAAAGATACAAATAATGTCATGTTAAATAAATCTGATTTTGTTTATTACTTTTAAAATTACCAAGCCTATGTAAATTCAAATCAAGACACCAATAATAAGCTGAAAATGTTTTTAACACTAATTTATTTTGATGGATCTATGTTTAATAATAGCATTTGACAAAGATTGCCGAACAACGCTGAAAACCTTGTTAAAAAGATTAGCGCAATAATGAAAATCACGCATGGCGAATGCCGCTGTGGGTTGCAACATCACGCATGTATGTCGCTGGGGTAACCCACCCCCAATATATATTCACTAAGCTCTGGTTTCCTTCTGCCAGTCGTGTGGCGGTTGTGAGTGACAACAGCGGTAGACGATCATTCTCAAGCCTCAATCATGTGTTAAACAAAATAATCCTCGTCTGGAGACTTATGGACTAAATAATTACCAGTGAAGGTTTGTCTGGACTTCAAATACTTGGCTACAACCGTAAATTCTCTGTCACGAGCCAAACACTTATCACTGGACTCGATCCTGGGGACTTGTACAATTCAGATTTTCTTCAGTCCCTTTATTTAGGGTGACATGAGAAAAATAGAAATATCATTGTCAATTTATTCCTGTACTATGTGTGTGTCAGTGATTGTAAGCATTCTTTTACTAGTTGTATGTCATCCCATAAATTTCACACCACACCTAAATGTTTTGTTAATGCGTGTTTGTTGCAACTAAGCACCTGCTATTCTCAGAAAACTGGAAACCCATTACCAAAAATTTCGCTACTCGTTGCCCACTATATAACTTAGAAATGGGAGGGAATTTGCAGTATGACCGTGACAGGCTAAGTTTTTATCAAAAGCGATGCTTGAAGCCTTTGAAGGGGGAAAAATATCTAATAGAGTAGACTTTGTATATCACCACAGATTAATTATCAGCAGTGGATATCAATGACTATACTTATTGCCTTTTAGATACTGTCTTACTGCGCCGTCTGAGAAACGAACGCGTATGTTTTAAACGTTTATTGGACTTTTTAATTCGTTTTTCAACTGGATTACAAACGTATCTAGACGTTGACAGACAGTGCTTTGTGTGCTGTTCATTCTATTGTATTCTTTTTGCTACACGTCTGAGGTAAAATTTTAGACGGAGGCAGAGCGAATCGCTAGACGGCCGCAGTGTGACAGTAGCTTTATGATTCAAACTTCCTCACATTCCTCAACGCGAACTGCTCACACTGAGTTTCTGAGTTTTTAAATTAATATTTTAATTTTCTTTTCTTCTCTTTCTTCCCTCCTGCCTATCCTTTCGCCTTTCTCTTCCTTTCTCTCCAATCTATATCTTCTTCTTCTTCACTTGTTTCGTTCCGCCCTGCCTCGTCTCCTCTCCTCTTCCCCTTCTTCTCCTTCCTTCTTCTTCTTCTTGCTTCTTCCTCTTCTTCTTTCTTCTTCTTCTTCTTCTTCTTCTTCTTCTTCTTCTTCTTCTCTTCTTCTTCTTCCTCTCTTCCTTCTCTTCTTCTCTTTTCTTCTTCTTCTTCTCTCTTCTTCTTCTTCTTCTTCTTCCTTTTCCTCTTCCTCCTCTTCCTTTTCATTATCTTTGTTGGCAGTAATTGGTAAAATCTTACTTTTAATTGGACACATAACTACACGAACCTTCAAGCATTGCAAATAATGTTTATGGATCTTGATTATGTTGTTCAGACCCAGAAAAAAAATAAGCCTCCGCTAGCCTCCATGACTTTGTATAACGAAGGCATTTTACAGCACACACACACACAACACACACACACACACACACACACACACACATCAGCACAACACACACAATTCATACACACCACGTGCGGATACGCAGACACAGCCATACACACAATTAATTGAGCAATTGTTAGAACTACAAACAAATTGAATAAAGATACGAGTGACTGAATTTGCATGGCTAAATATGTTTGTCAGAGTAATCTCTCACAAAAATAAAATACTTCTTCGGATACAAATTCTTGGTGTCCAACATAATCAATCATCAGTTACAGTCGTGTTGATAAAAGTGGACAAGACATTCCAAGAAAATACCACATCGTCACTTTTGAGCCAGCCAGCCGGCGTAACATGAGACGGCCTCTGATGTCTGGACCGGCGATCCAAAGACGACCTTTGATCCCGCTTTGATGTTCTGGCTGGCTATCTCACACACGTAGTTGTTTGTTTATTGGGCAAGGAACATCATGTTTTTATTTTGTGGATAAGGCCTGGAATTAGATGGCTAAGGGGTGATAATTCATGACCAATTAGATGTTGAAGCAAGTAACCATTTCTCACTTGATGATTATAGAGACTTTAGTTTTAGGAAAAATTGAAATGTAAATCAATCAATCCATTAATGGGCAACATATTTTTACTACGAAATAATTAATAAAATATCACTATTGTTTTGATGCAAGATCATGCAATACATCATTTCACTCGGAGCCTATATTTCTGTTGGGCGCTCCGTCTCAATAAGTTAAGGTAATAATTACTTCAAAATTTTCGGTATTTCATTCATCAGAGGGCCAGATCATCCAAATAAGGACCGAACCATTAACCATCGAAAGTAAGAATTGTCATGGAAACAGAACCTTTGAAAGTGTTTTGAAATGGCCGCCGACTGGCAGCATTGAAATTCTCTTCAAGATAATTGAATGACGCTGAACATGTTATTATGAACAAAAGCTTTGAGACCAATTATTATGCAAATGTGTCAGTATTCATCTAGATATTTCATTAGCATTATGCATCAAAAGAGGCTTCTATATCGTTATTCTTCGCACTCATTTCATTCTATCTGACTTATCTGGTTAGTAGCTGAATTGATCACCGACCAGAGACCGGGGGGGGGGGGGATAGATTGCAAAAGGTAATAAATGGACCTACTTTAGGACCCCCGTTTCAGTGAGCGAAAGGCCGCCTCGGGCGGCCCGAGGCCGGCTTTCGCCACTGTAAACGCCGAAAATCGAAATGCGGTACTAAATGCGGGCCGGCCCGAGGCCGGCCTTTTGTCACTGTAAACGCAAGCGGGCCCAAATGCGGGGCCAAAACCACTCAAACCGTTGCGATCAACTGTGCATCGCGTTAAAGATTGGTTATTGATTTGCAAGTCCATTACTTCCCTTCATTATCATACTAAAACGGTAGTTTAGTACTTACAAATGGTGTGTTGAAAGTCTGAGATCCATACGTCATGAATTTGTTGTTTTTATGAGAAAAACTAATACGACATGTTACCAGAATGTTGTTCTTCCGTGAGTTTCAATTTTGCTCCAAAATGCGAATTGCGGTTACTGTGCACCGTAGCAAGACGAGCGGAGCGCCTGATTGGTCAATTCGGCTATCCCTGCGCGACCTTTTGGCTAACGGCTGATCGGACCA
>JZLH01S0631375.1:1408-16548 GCA_001188425.1 Eucidaris tribuloides | reverse complement strand
AAACTAGTTGGAAGTTACTCCTGGTATTTCCCTTTCACACTCTCAAAAAACCTCCTTACCCTTTACATACAGTACAACGTGCTATCTCAAGTTTGTTTCCCCCTGATTTGAAGGTTACTTTCTTTGGTATCTCTTCTGAACAGTTATTGGCCACAACATTTCTTCTCATCACAAAACTCCCAGTACATTTCCCTTTCAAATTTCTTGCCCGCGATTTCAAATTCCTCCATGTAACCTTCGGAATCCGTCTTCCAGTGTCGATTAAATACCCCCATACACAAAACTAGTTCCCCAACTCCTGAACTCCCACTCGCTCGCCATGTCATATAAAAAACTTCCTTCTATATTCGCTCTCCCACTTTGTGGGCATAACCACGTTTCACTCTCACCAAGCCTGTTCTCAATACCGATTACATCGACAGTCACTCGTATCATCCTCCTTCTCACTTTACCACTTCGACACCAGTTCTCTTCACCAGACTCCCACACCCCAATTCCATCACTAATTTCCTGCACATCGGCTTTACTTTCTGTCTTCCACCGCTATCGTCTACATCCCTCTCCCCTCCATCTGACCTCCTTGCAACAACAGAAACAATCCACCCCCTCTTCACCTTAGTTCTCGCACACTCCAGACCCCTTCCCTTAGCTTCCCCACGTTCCGATGACCCCACACCGCACCCAAGCCGCCTATCAGGCTCTCATATGCAGGCCAAGCTGCGCGGCCCAGGGTGAGGCTGCACCTTCCTTTATTGTTGGTAGGGCAGGTGCTGCCCCCCGCCTTCGGGCTGGGTGGTGCCCATGCTTGTCACGTTCATGCGAGGGTTTGCTGGGCAAAGATTTTTCGGCGGATGCCCTCTGACGCCAACTGGGATCAGGTTTGGTGGTGGTAACTACCTGTACAGATAGTACTGGTTCTACAGGACTCCCCAGTACAGTAAGCAGGTCCCGAGGAGACCCAGGAGACGCCGATCTGACTGTAAAAATAAAAAATTAATTTCTACCTTGCAGGAGAAGTATTTAAATGCTGGCACATTGACTAAAGTCACGCCCGTAGGGGTATTGTCGGTTCTATACCCACCTACTGTGTATGTAGGTCCTAAGCCAGGGGTTGGCGTAAATACGGGCGGTAAATACCGCGGTATTTACGTAAATACGCCTTGCTATTTTTGACAGCAAATGGGAATACCGGGAAATACTGAAATACTACCAAAGTTTATTTGTTAAAGGATATAAACTCACAAAAATGTAGAAGATTGTTGTATCAGTAGGTGATGTTTCGATAACACAAAATAAACAACAGGGCCTACTTAAGTGATGGTTGGGAACAAGGGACTCATTGATTGGTTGGAGACAGATTTTTTACAAGCCAAATCATCTAAAATATGGAATTTTAAAATCACTGCTTTATGCTTTTATTTAGAAATTGTAATTTTTCAAATCATGTCAGTTTGCAGATATCTGAATTCTCCATACAATCAGACACTATATACATAGCCACACAGCCCATTGATAGATGTTGCATTTTTATTTTTTTTCCCTGTTATTCAGCAAGATGAGGGGCTGCACCCACAATGTAAACACTGATAATGTGCAGTGTACTACTGTATGTTGCGTGGAGCCGGGGTATTTATCAATATTGAAAAGGAGGTCCTTTTCACGAGTCCTTTTCATCTTGAAATTTATCGTTGCAAGATGGGTTTGTGGTTGAGAGGAGGAGAGGCGCGATGAGGATGGTATTAATGGCGCTCTGGACTGTGGTGGTGACGAGGGGGTTCAGAGTACACGGGCTTAGTATTGCCGCAGCGAGGTGATTTTTCCAGTAGTTTCCGGCAGTGTTCGCCGCAGTATTTCCGTATTTCCAGTAATTTCCCACTGGGTGGGAAAACAGGTGTTGCCGCGGGGGAGGAGAGGTGGCAAGGCCTTCTAAGCAGGAGCTATGACGGACCAATACGCCCTCTGACTGGGGGAAAAAGATGAACAAAGTTGTGGCAGCTGGCTTGGTGACGTTGATGGAAGAGGGCAAGCTGGTGGTGATATGCATGTTGGGGGCAAGAGTTTGGTTGGGGAATTTTTTAGAACATGGTGGGGTCCGTTTAAACAGAGCGTCTGAAGGGTGTGAAGTGATTAGATTTTCATAAGCATATAATGGGTGGTGGAGTGGTGAGGTGAGGGCTGCATATCAAAACAATTATTTCAGTAGAGTATGGTAAAAGGCTCATTTCAGAGCAGTTTTGCTGTGCCAGAACCTGCATACAGTGAGGCCATCGATGCTTTGGTGGGTAGCGAGCAAAAGTATGGAGGCGTGTCGCCCATGTGGATGGTCCTTATACTGCAGTGGGTGGGGATTACACAGGGTGCGGGGATTTTGTTTTATAAGAACTGGGTACACTGAGGAAGAAACAGTCGAGGGTGTGAGTGTGTGTGAGGTGTGTGTGTGACGGCGAGGTGTCGATGGTGGCAGACGTGTTGCGACGCGGTAGCGCGGGGAGGGGGAAGAGGTACTTAAGATCTGAAAGAGTTACAATTCGAGGCCAGACCGAATTTTGTTAGATGAGACCTTAGGTGGATAAGATCGGTGAAACATTATGAGTACTTAAGTAAAACCTTTCGTTGTGAAAGTTTTGTCGAAGATCTCAGGTTCTGTTATTACGGGCTAGGCGATGAGTGGTGACTGTACGTTGTGACGGTGGCGGATTGGGGTCGACGCGAATCTGCGGCGTACATCGAACAGAGGGCTGTAAGGGCCATGGTTGAGAACGTTGGTTACATGGGGGGGGTGGAGCGATGTTGATCTCCGGATTTTTTGAAAAAGGAGGAGGGAGTTACCATCGTTATTGTGTATTTGGATATTTTCCAAATGGCTTGCGGGGGTAGCAGATAGGTATATGTGGAAGAGTGAGGATACATCAACGCTGACACGCAGCGGTTGGCTGGGTGAGTGGAATGTTGAGGTTTGCGCCTGTAAAATAGTATCAATTTTGGAGTTTCTGTCGACAGTTTCTTTTGTATATTTTTGAAGTGATTAAATGTTGCGTGTAGTTTTTAAGTAGTGGTAATTCTGGTAATATTAGTTGGTCGTTTTTGTCTTGATTTTGTAGTGTTGTTTTAACATTTGAGGTGGTGGTAGGGGGTGGCGGGGATGATGACGAATGATGTGTTAACAAGAGAATCCGAAACGTAAAATGATATTTCTTTTTTTGCAGTAGGGCCTAGGAGTGGGCGAGGGTGGGAGGGGGGTGCATTGATTTTTTTCTAATTTGTTCGGATGTATTATTTTTTTGTATAAATTTTCTAATGTATTTTGCTTTGTTTGGACATAAATTCAAAGATTTTGGTGTGCGAGGGCGGGCGGGGTTTTGTATTGGTGCATGTTTTATGTATTTTGTGTTCACATCTATGGTGATCACTGGGAAGAAGTTGTGGCCCTTTTGCTATTGATATGGCTCAAAAATACAATGATATATTTTATGTATATGAGGATGGTTGTGCAACCGATTGCTTGTGTTTGGTAGTAACGTTTTATTATGATGTATATAGTTGAGAAAATAAAGGGAAGAAAAAGGAAAAGTGTGACTGTATTCTATTGTCTTAAAAAAAAGAAGAGAAAATAAACGTGAAAGAGAGAAAAAGAGGAGCCATGACAGTGCGAAGGGTGGGGCGCAGGAAGCTGAGTAATCAAAATAAAGGAACAACAGTGAATCATACATTGCTAGAGAGCTCATCCAGTGAAGTAAGACAGGGCCCACTCAGTGGTCACAAGAATAAGTACACAAGTGATTAATTTTAAGCAATATTATTAGATAGTATTTTAGAAAAGGTGTGTTGAAAAGTGTGAGTGGGTGTTCTTTCCGTGTGTGCCAGTTGTGTGGGGGGTGTGTCGTGTGGTGTGTTTCTACAGAGGGGGTGTGGAGGCAAATTCCCAAAATGATGTTTGCACTTTTAAGTAAGGAAAAGTGCAACATCAACAGTCGAGGAGGGGTCACTTTCAAAAGGCAAAATCCAAAATAGCTTGAAACATGAGGGGGGTTGGAGCGGAGAGTGTGGGTGGTGTGGGCGGCGAGGGTGGAGCGTGGAGTGGGGGGAAAAAATAAGAATTGCTTGTGACAGATAGTTTCGACCTGGAATTGTTGGTGGGAAGTTAAGAATAAATGTGACAGACGGTCTTCCTAAAAAATGGAGGATGTTTGGAGGGGCGAGTTTCAAACTAATTGGAGAGAGTGTGGATTCAAGGTCGAGGCCCGATGTTGAATTAATTCAGCGTTCTTCATTTGTTGAGGTGCGTAGAAATGATCAAAGTTATAACGTAAGTTAGGAAAACTATTTTTCAAACAAAGAGGGTAGTGGTCTAGTGTGCGTTGATGTAGGTCGATCTTAACAAAATTCAAAATTGGAGGGGGGGGTGTGGCGTAGTGGGGACATGGGCGGAGGAGGGCGGACAAGAAGAGCTGCAACCTACGCGCATGTCACTAGCGATCTGCAGCAGTCAGTGCGCCCGTGCGCCAGCGGGAGTCTCGGACACATGGGTGCCTGAACCGGGCGGCCTGGACTGCTGGAGATCTAGGACATCGGTAGGCTTGCGGCTTTATTGCGGTGCGCTGTCGATTGAATCGGCTCAAATTTGTTGTATTTCATATACATCAAGATGAATCAATAGGAAAGTAATTTACTTCTTTGAAATTATATTTCTACTTACAGTTACAATTATCGATCATTACGGCATCAAAATTTGATGAATTTCAAGCGATCGTGACTTATCAATTTGTTCAGGCGAGTATTTACATTGTAGAACTTTATATTGTACGGAAAGCCCAACAGTGTGAACTGACGTGGAAAAGCATGACAGGATGCCGCGTCTGGCTATTAGCGAGAAATCTCCATTTTCAGCAGAGATATACGTACTTCTAGGAAGCGGCGAATGCGCATCTTGGATGCAACGCAGCGACGTCCGGTCGCGGCCAAGCCAGCCGCTCGTTGCAGCGGTAATTCGCACAAGTATTCTTGCATTTGTTTTCGTAGAACTAAAGAAAATATATCTAAATATCAAATATGGCCTATAGGGAGGCGGTAGCGGAAAAAAAGTGAAACGGGGGACGGTCAACAATGAAACAATTTGTACATGGTCCTAGATATCAAAACTCAAAGCTCCTTTTTTTGTCCCCCCCCCCCCCAATAAAAAAAGAAGATTCCTGTGGCGGAATGGGATTCAGGATTTCTTGAATACTGTCAGCATTATACGTGGACGAGCGGACGGTCTCAATATCGAGTCTCCTCAATTTCCCGGAAAGAGAGATCTCGAGTATCGGGACTTTTTTGCTTCAATTCGTAGAGTAGTCTCCAGATATTGGAGACTGTTTTTCTTTTATTACCTCTTGGCGCAGCAGGATCATGTGATTATCGCAACTTAGGAAATGTGATATTCAGGAATCCGGTGAGGGATTTTACAGCCCCATGACGCATCTACTTTGAAAATTCACGTCTTTTTACAGTTATGATCAGATGTTTAATTTTTGCAGCAGTTTCGATAGCAAGTTGCTGATGGTATAAATTACGGCATAGTTAATGAATGTGATTCATTGGTCAATATTATTATTCTTAATAATTGTTATTAAATGTGTATTGATTATGTAAATCCAGCATCTAATTGTGTTACACCACCATGACCTAGCTGTGATTGTCTTGAAAAAAGATATCTCTGATATCGGCAAGATTTTCTTTGTGCCAAGTTTTTGATGACCCCATTAGAGTCTCCGGATATCGAAGATAATTCGGACATTGGAAATAATCTCCGATATTGGATGCGCCGCCGTACGGTCAGTTAACGTCCTGAGACAGAGTAATTGGCTTCATCCTGTTGGGACTAGTCCGAAGTCGCCTCAGTATCGCAAGTATCGCAGTCGTTTTTGCCAGTAGGTTTATTTAAGCGACAATTTTGACGGATATTTTAATAGCCTTTTTGACTCTCCTCATTATAATATAAGTCCGGAACGCTGGACACCTCGTACGAATACCGCGATTAATCATCCGTGGATGACGCCCGATATCTCGGGGCACTCGACACGGACGGAAAATGACCGATTGTCACTGCGATTTATTATCATAGCACCAAGTCGAGAAATTACTTACCCTGGCGCTAGTTTGCTACAACCTCGTATGCAAACATGATTCAACTCCTTATTTTAATGTCGAAATCAGAAAAACGCAAAAGAAAAATCGCGCGGAATGTTCCTCGAGCACCGACGATCGTGATGGTTCGCCTGGTGCCGAAGTAGCTTAGTTAACCGCGGCACCCTTCGCGAACGTTGTGTGCGTAAGTACGGGCTATAAGTTCGCAGCGGCACCAGCGACACACATCAACTGTGCGGCTTCTCGAGAACATTTCGGCGCGAGTTTTTTTCATTTTGTCATGACTTCGACGATTAAAATAAAGAGATGGATCCTTGTTTGGCATTCGGATGAGGTGAAGCTAACTTGCCACCAGTAGGAAATAATTATCGCTCATTGTTAGCATGTGATAAATGTTATGAAATCGGTCATTTGCCTGTCCGTTCGAGTGGCCCCCGAGACTTCGGGAGTCACCACAGGAGGATTTATCGTCGGTATTGCTGTGGTCCGCGATCCGGACTTATCTTGAGGAGGAGTCAAAAGGTAAATGTTAAATTATCGGTCCAAATTGTCCCTCAAAAACCTCTGAAAAACGACCGAACTTGATACTAAGGCCGGAGCCTTCGGACTAGTTGGGACCTGCCATGGCCTAAGAAAGGTGCCAACTCTGGCTTTAACTGCTGCCTGTTATCATCATGATGTCATGGCCTCATGCAGATTCAATTACGTCAGACCTGTTCATAAGATCAATAAATAAAAGTTAAACTGTGAAGAAAAGAGAGACAGGTTGCCAAAATTCAGACATGTAGACCTAATGTTATTGGTTTCTAATTCAGACAGCCACATTCACGCCCGCGACAGACCTCGACCACATCGACATTCAAAACGAAACTGACACCACGTAGCGTAGGCTCAACAAAGACATTCCAATACACCCAGGCCAGGGCATGCGGGGTGCACGCAGCTACCTGTTGGCCTATTTAAATCCACGATCAATGTTCGAGGCTGCCCAATGCAACGCATCGCCGCCACGCGAGCCCCGCACGCACGCACAACATACCCACAACAAGGCCCACCGCATTCACGGGAAACGTACGACAGCATAAAGCTACGTCAAGTAAAGGGGGAAATCAACCGGGACGATTGAAACAGACAGTTCACAAACGGAGCTCATTTTTCACAATTTCTCGCAACTGTTTCAATTACCACTCGATCTACTTACTAATTTAAGATCTAAGACTCCATCTGGTGCCTCCTGAAGCAATGCAACAAATTTTGTTGTTAGTAAACCGAGGCTTTTTTCATGTCTACTCAACGGATGATCTATGAGAGTGGCCATGCTTTCTCTTCGCGGACCGTTATTATTTTTCGAAGGGGCTTGTTTTACACGCTGTTCTATACAAAACGTTGAGGGCGTTTAAATCACATTAATTTCGCATGGCTAGCGTCCTGTGTCGTCAAGGGTGACGGATCGCCGGGTGACGATATGACGAAAATAACTCGAACTTACTATTTCCAGGACTCAATTGCACTTCGTTTCTAGCTACAAACCATTGACTACATAACTCGAAAAAAGATGACTGATTTGCAGTTTACTATGATAAGTCATAAAAATTATACTGATTTATATAACTCAAGATAGTAGAAAGCAAGCTACAATAGGGGCCGAAAACTATTTTTTTCAAAAGCAAGTCAGATTCTTGGCCTGCTTTGCAGAATCTTGTACAGTTGTTCATCGGATGTACAAGCAATATACAAAACATTAGTCAGACCGCGATTGGAATACTGTTCATTAATTCGGTATTCGCACTAAAAAGGAAATACATAAATCAACTGGAGGGGGATACAACGGCGATCCGCCAGACTATGTTTAACAACAATGAACGTCGAGCCAGTGTTACAGATATGATCTCCAAAGGGGAACCCTTGGCACATTAGAAGGAGCAGCCCATACGATGGTTAACTAGATAATTTACAAGTGCCGATCCGATAAATATTGAACTTGATACTGATGCCATACCAGTCAGCATCATCCGGGGGGGGGGGGGGATGTACTGCACAAGTAAAACAAATCTTCACTCTATTCAATAAAGGTTCGCTTCATGTTAAGGATGCTACGAATATTCTCTGCTATCAGAACATTCTCGGAATGGAACTGCCACCGTTGCATGTTAGAGATCGCGTCCCTCCCTGCGATATTTTTAAAGAACAGAGTTAATACAAAATAGATTATGGATAAATAATAAAAAGCCACTTTCTAAATGCATACCAAAAATTTGCTTAAGTCGAGCTTTGCGCCGTCACAATGTAACATTCCGTCGAGGAGTTTTTGCAGTATTCACGCAAACCAGACCTATGAGATAAAAGTAATTTCATCGTGGACGTGGTAATTTCCACAAACATGTTCTGGTTCTGGTCTCTCTTCTGGTGGTTATACTGCATAACCTCCTTCGACGGTCCGTGTGACATGCAGGCGCCATTGATTGTCGATCTGAGCTATTGACTTTTCAATATTATATTTTGAATTGGGACAGTTGCTATTTTTGAATGATTTTATCCATTCATTTGTTTTAACCGGTTTTCTAAGATATTGCGTTTCGATGGAGGAGCATACTACTAACGTGTGACGGGTAGGCAATTCCATTCGGAGAATGTACGTGCACACTCGGTCAATACCACGCAATATTTAATGTAACCGTCCCTTGGATAGGGAGTTTGGTTGAACGAGAATTGAAGAATTGTTTCGCGGCTGTGGACCCCCCCCCCGCTTGATGGTGTGTTGAACTGCGGGCATCTGAATCTGGTATCAATTGCGAGGTGGCTGATTGGATGGATTTTATACCGTGTAAAGCTTTTAACTCGTTGGCGCGCTCTTCTTGGATACGAGCGTTCCGCTATTTGAGTTTAGAGATCATATCGCTGAAACCCTCGCCTTCGTATCTACGTTGTTCATTGAACATTCGAATCTGGGGATTCGCCGTGTGTATCCCTCAAGACTTGAGTTTATGTAATTCTTTGGTGTTGTCGCCGGTCCAGTATTTGGATGATGACAATATTTAGTCGAGGATCTGACTCTCTGCACTAGTGTATTTGTACCGCAATTGCTTTAACAGTCCGGCTCAGCAGACTATTTTACCAAATTTCTGCGAACGCAGGCGCAGAGGATCTGGTTTGCTTGTAGAGGCTCGCGTATAAATTATGTAGACCCAATAATTTCGTAAATGTATTTTGTACATAATAAAATGTTGCAAGGAAAGCTGCATCTCAACTTAGAAAGATTACATATTTTAATTTTAACATGCACAAATATTTACTCTATTTTTTGAGATTTTTTTACTTTGACTCAGTATCTATCTATACACTCTTGCTCATATCAATGGAATATTTTGTTGATTAGCTTTCCGTTCACGGGAAACCATGGCAACTTCTAATAATGTCTCTTTAATATTTCAATATTATGAGCGATGAGTGTATACCTACAATTCAACCAAAGGATTTGACATTGTCGCCCACAATGAGAACTGTCTAACCCAAATCCAAAGTTCATAGGATCAGCGGGCGTGCGGGTTCTGGGCATGGGGGAGGTGCACATCTTGCGGTGAGGTGGAAACTAATCTTGTGTGTGGGTAGGTGCCACATACTTAAGGGACGGTGGAACTAAAGTTGAGAAAATCAGGCGTTTGAAACGCAGACAAGACGGTGTTGAAATATTTCCTTTTTGCTTGCCAGGGCGGAACTCCTTTGGCTCTGCGGGGGGGGGGGCGCGGGGGTGCACGTGGCACCCGTTGACACCCCCAGCCTACGCCCGTTGAGAATTCGCGGGAAGTTATTGCGATGGATGCTTTTGGCGTCAGTGATCGCAAGCAGAGAGTCGTCAATCAGGGTGCAGCATCAGAGTGGCGAGATCAGTGTTGTGTCCGAGGCCGGCTTGTCCGAGGCCGAGGCCAAGGCCAAGGCCGGATCACCCGAGAACAAAGACAAGGCCAAGGCCGGATTGCCCGAGGATAAGGACAAGGCCAAGGCCAAGGCCGGAAGGGTCAAGGCCAGACCGAGGCCGAATATTCCAATACAAGGCCGGCCGAGGCCGGAGAGCCAGGAAAAGGCCAGCCATGGCCAAATATTATGATATTATTTGGTGGCAAAGGCCACAGATTTCAGAGGGACCCTCAATACCTGTCATTTCTTTGCCCAGTGATGCTCTTTGCTTTGGTTATGTATTATTTTTCCACACCTCCATAAAAACATACATGCTCATATACATACACATTGCATATACATGTACACGCATATAGTCCATATACACACACATCCACTCATACATAACCACTTACCCATTAACCATATTATTAACCCTTTGAGGACGACTAGATTTTTTTGACTTTTCCTCAGGTTTTTGGATTGTTTTGAAATAAAATTGTTTGGGAGTCTACAGACAATTTGATTTCAAAACAATCTGAAAGCCTGAGGCAAAGTCAAAGTTTTCACTCTAGTTTGATAAAAAGTGAAAGGGTTATCACTTTGAAACATTGTTACATGTAGCTATAAAATATGACATTTTCTCTTTCGATTATTGCAATTTGCTTTTGAATATATTATAATACAGCCAGAGAAATGTTACGTTTAAAATTTCATGTTGTTGTGCTCTTTTGTCTTGCGATGACGAGCAGTTTGACGAGTATATTCGTCCATGATTTTATGAGTCTAGAATCTTGTTGACGAGTATATCCGTCCACGGTCCTAAAAGGGTTAATTGCTTCATCCCAAGAAACAGGCGTGGGAACAGTAATGATATAAAGATTAATATGGATAAAATACTTTCACCCGACCACCTGAAAAGTTTTGTAACAATGTTGAAATGCCCTTTTAAGATGCTGTGACAAAGCAAAGACGTGATAATTGAGTATAAACAAAAGAAACTTATCCCTTCACATAAGCTGATTATTTATTTAAACATGGTGCAATAAAAACCCTTGGAACATAGATAAATCATCAAGGTAAGATATCGTTTGGCAACTGTTCATTAAAGGAAGCATCCACGTTGTGAAATATAGTGTTTTTAAACTTTTCAAACAAAAACGGTACTTTTACTAAAATTCTCCCGGCCTCGACTGGCCTCGACCGGCCTCGACCCGAGGATTGCGTCCGAGGCCGAGGATTAACCTCCGTCCTCGAGGACGAGGCCGAGGACGATTTTGCGGCCTCGAGGCCGGCCTCAAGACCCACAACACTGGGCGAGATGTAACCAGTTCAGTGGTTCAAGGATCTGTCCTTGGCCCAATATGCTTTCTGATGTATGTGAATGACATTGACACTGGAATTAACCCAAATACTATGATTAGCAAATTCGCAGAAGACACAAAGTTGATGCATGTTTTCAGTTCTGACGATAATATACAAGACGTGCAAAGCTCAATAAACCGTCTTGGCAAATGGGTAATGAAATGGCTCATGAGATTCAACAAAGACAAGTGTGGCGTGATGCATTTTGGATTCCATAACCCCCATCAAGAATATACCTTAGGCTGATGCACAGTTCAATAAGACTGATGAAGAGAAAGATCTTGGGTGTTTTATAAACAAGTCCGGTTAAAATTGCTTCACAATGTGCACTCTGCACGAAAGAGAGAAATAGAATGCTTGGGATGATTAACGAACTTCGCCTGCAGGAACCAAATATTAAACTTGATACAAATCCCAGTTCGCCCACACTTGACTTTGACATGAAAATTACCCCTATCTCGAAAGGACAAGAAAGTGCTAGAAAAAAGTCCAGCCGACCAACTAAATTTCCCTGGTATCAAGAGCTATCCTACGAGGAAAGGCTTGCCAGACTTAATCTTACAAGCTAGAAAGAAGGAGACTTCGAGGAACTTCCTACAGACCTATAAACATGTCACAGAGCTGACAAAACCAAAACCGGCAACTATTTAGAGAGCAAATACCAGAGTGCTAGAGGTCACTCCTGAAATGATAAAACAAACAGATGCAGACTTGCCATCAGAAAGAACTTCTTCAGTCAAAGGCGTCGTCGACAGCTGGAACAAGCTCGCAAAGTGCTATAGACGCCTTCACACCCTTCAGTACAAAGTCGAACTATACAAACTGGGTTTTTTAAATAGGCCGACATGGCCCCCTTAACCCTGCCACACCCAGGACATCAGTCCCTCTCACATGACGACTACGAGATGTGCATCAAGGTGTGTTCAAGGTATGAATAGGTATAACGTGTAAGATCACAAAGATTACACGTTTTCCGAATTTATAGCAATTGCACGTTAATTATCATGCGTGAGTGTCTGTGTGTGTGTGTGCATGTGTTATGTGTTATGTGCATGTGTGTGCATGTGTGCATGTGTGTTTGTGTGTGTTGTGTGTGTGTGTGATGCATGTGTCAGTGTGATGTTGGCATGTGTGTGTTGTGGTGTGTGTGTGTGTGTTGGGTGTGTGTGGGTGTGTGTGTGTGTGTGTGGGTGTGTGTGTGTGTGTGTGTGTGTGTGTGTGTGTTGTGGTGTGTGTGTGTGTGTGTGTTGTGTGTGGTGTGTGTGTGGTGATTTCCAGTGATTATGTACTTCAAAGGTTGTATACATTAATATAAACTAATAAAGACAACGATATACATCTTGTTTTTCTATAAATTTATTATGGTAATTCAACGGATAAGATATTAAAAACAACATTTTCAGACATAGTAAAAAACAAGAAGACCTACGTGCGTGGCATGCGGAGCGCATGTGTATCTATGAAAATGGTGGTGCTTGTTTCTATGGCGGATGGATGAGTTAACGTAAGGTGTGATTCCTACGGATGCTGACACTTCCAGGTTCAGTCTTTTCAAGGAACGCTCTGCGACTCTTGAATATCTTGCAGTTTTGAGTCCTGTCTGCAACCTTCGCCAGTTTCCGTGGCGAGCGCCATCTGAACATGATGGGTCTTCACTCTGTTTTCCGCTGTGATGTTACTATAGTGCGGCTGTGTCGCTCAAACTTTGGACTGTGCTCGTCACTAGCTTTATCGAGGCTAAGTCGGCTCCATGGTAATTCGCAACCCCCCCCCCGTGGCGCCCTAGAGAATTCAACAACTCAATTATAAAATTACATATTTGGCTCCTGAGCCTATATCTTGACAGCCAACGAACCTCACGTACAGGTAAAAAAACTGTGACCCCTTTGCCATATAGACTCTAGCCGGTTTTGTCAAAGTAATGTTCAATTCTAAATAATATATTTTTTTTGTAAAAGAACAAGGCTATACCATCATGCGTCTCGTCTAGTATGACCTACTTATGTGACCTTTGAGCCCATTTTACAATGAGGTTCCTGTTACGCATCTTACCATCTAGTTTGGTTACAAATGGATCTGTGTTTGAAATACCTATTTTGGCTCTTTTGGCCCTGCTCCTTGGGGGGGGGGGAGGGGAGGAGGGTACTATTTTAGGAACCAAATTTGGTCTAAACTCCATTGATATGCTTTAAGAAAATGATGTAAGTGTGAATTATTCCCATAGGGCCCTCCCCCAACCTGTTGCCCCCTCAGGGGCCAAACGGGGCCATTCTGGGCATTGTCATGAGGAACAATAATTCATCACATACATGTATAGAGGTATCTTCACACACAGTGACTTAGCTAAACTATTTTAGGATCTAGAGAAGATGTTTGAAAATTACCTACTTTTGGCCCGTTAGTGCCCAGCCCCTGGCCCCCAGTGGGAGGGGGGGGGGAAGCGTGTCTTTTGAGCAGAGGCGTCTATCCCGGGGGGGGGGGCCAGGGGGGGGGGGACAATCGCCCCACCAATGAAAATGTCATTTTATTTTTAAGTCAAAAACATGATACCTCTCGCACATTCGATGTGGAGGGATAAAAACTGTTTTGTTTCTATAACTTTCTCTCATAAATTTTAGTTCATAGCACAAAGGGAATATATATTTATACACCACAGCTGCCCCATATTGCATACTTGCATAGCTAGTCTTAAATTACAATTTGACATCTTCATTAGATAATTTCTTTATGCAATCTGTTTCCAGTCCAAACATTTTTTTTTTGTACAGAAACAAATCCTTATATCTTGTGAAGTGAAATTAGATACACTGTAATCATCATATCTTTTATTAATGCTGCTTCAAAACAGATACGATAACCAGGTACAATCATCTAAATTTTAATCGTAAAATGAAATCATTCAGATGATCATGAAATACGTTGTCTTTTTTTTCAGCGCGCTTTGCGCGCAAAATTCTCAGAGTGCGCCGAAAATTTTGGACATTTTTTTCACTTTTGTGCCCCTCCCCCCAATCCGATACATGGATCGACATCCCTGCATTTGAGGACATTTGAATCCCCATCAGCTAAGAATCATTCGTGCCAAGTTTGGGCTAAATCCAATCATGCGTTTTAAAGAAGAAGATGAAAATGTGTAAAAGTTTAAGCACGACGAATGCCGCGTGACGGACGACGGACAAAAAGCTATAATCCTAATAGTTCAATTCAGCCTTCGGCACAGGTGATCTAAAAATGCAAAAGCTCCACACTGTGGGAGGGAGACACCCCCTCCCACACCACCTTCAAACAACAATACCCAGCAAAAACATTCACCAAGTCCCACCATTTTATCTTTATCATAAAATTGCAAGTAGCTCCACACCGCGGGAGGGGGGGGGGACGCCCCCTCCACACAAAATATATGCACCAGATTATGCCAAAAATCTTATCAGCTCATCTACACCTTATGGGTGTTTGCGTGGGCTAAGTATGATCAAACTCCACTCATGCATTCGCCAGATATCGCAATAACGAGATCATTAGCATACCGACGGACGGATGGACGGACAAACGGATGGATGGACAACTCGAAAACATAATGCCTCCGGCCCTTTTTGGGCGGAGCTCCGCCGACGCATAAAAATAATCTCACATAATTTTGTCTCGTCTCTCATCACGACTTCTTTCTCACTCATTTTTTTCCTCCCGTGATCATACTAATACAATCATGTAACCGAGTCAGGGACAGGTCCAGGACCATTTGTGTGTGGTTGTGT
>JZLH01S0631351.1:33465-43742 GCA_001188425.1 Eucidaris tribuloides | reverse complement strand
TACCACTATCGCCTGAATTAACAGTGATACTGTGTTCTACATAATCTTTCTTCAGTTGTCTGATGGTAATTGTTACTTTGTTTTTTAATTGTTTGTATTGGTTCCAATCTTCGTCTCTACCCGAAGACATCGCCTTCTTTTCACATTTGTCTCTTTCTCTCATTAAAACGTTTATGTCATTAGTGATCCAAGGAACATTATGGTGCCTGATTCTTCTCTTTCTCAGGGGGGCATGTTTGTCAATAATTGACCTGAATTTGAATATCCATATATTCGTATGCCTTTTCTGCATCATTCATTTGAAGAACTCACTCCACGATTGCAATAGACAAAATCAATTTAAAACTGGTTCGAGTCCATTTTGTTTACAGGTACGCGAAATATATACCTATGCTTTGATATTCTATACAGTTCAACTCGACCCCAGTTTGCAACTACCCAGTGAAATGTCACTGAGTCCCAATTTGTACAACGTCGAGAAAAACTGATCTGTCTTTGATCAGATGTAATATAGGATCAATAAGCGGTGGCGAAGTCTGAGTAATTCTTGTTGGTTGTCTAGTAAGTTGGATCAAATGATAATTACATTATTTCTAAGAGACGTTTTGTGTATGTATTCGGGTTCTGACTAGACACGTCGCAATTCAAATCTCCCAAAAGCAAAATGTCCATATTCATTGATTCAATCTTTTCAAATACATTGTTTAACTTATTGAGCAAAGAAGAACTAGTATTTGGGGGTCTATACCACACACATACTACAAATGGTTTTTGTCTCTCCCTTTCAATCTGAAGGACAAGCATTTCAAGGTCACTCTCTGAAAGATCCTCTCTGACCTTGTACACAATGTTTTTCTTAATATAAATTATTATTCCACCACCGTTCCTGTTTCTATCCTTCCTGATCATGGAATAATCATTGAGAGAAATACAAGCATCAGGTACACTATTATCGAGCATTGTTTCACTAAAGGATATTATATCATACGGTGACTGCTCAAACATAATTTTAACCTCGTCAATACAACGAAACAAAGAACAAATATTGAACTGATACGGTACACAGGAATACAGTCACGTACACAAATACCGTAAGTATTATTGTTGCTCATGTGTGACTATGTGTGTCTGCGTGCGTGCGTGATGGTGTATGTATAACATGTTAGTGTGTGTATGTGCAGAGGCGTTGATGGGGGGGGGGGGGCGATCACCCCACCAATGAAAAATATTGGGTGGCAAACATATCGATTTATAATTTTGTCAACTTGAAAAATTCATAATATGCAATACAAGGATATGTTGAAAAAGCATAAGGAAGCACTATAAATCCATTAAACTTAGCATAAAAGTACCATGAAATAAACAAAATTGTGAAGTGTTCGGAGCGCTTCATGCGTCAATTCTGTATTGCGATTTGACACGCGGAGCGCGCCGAAATTTTTTGATTTTTTTCACTTTTGCCCCCCATCCGAAAAACGGATCGAAGCCCCTGTGTGTGTGTGTGTGTGTGTGTGTGTGTGTGTGTGTGTGTGTGTGTGTGTCGCGCGTAATGGTGTGTGCTGCGTGTGTGGTGTGTATGTATGACATGTTTATAGCATGTATGTGTGTGTGTGTTTGCTTTCACATGCGAACGCGTCCGTGTGTTGTTGTTTGAACACACATTGTGATCGACCCATCTGGACAGCAAACATGGTACGCCACTGAACACACATGCAGCATAATGTATTTTATGTATTTAGTATTTAAAGTATTTGTACCGGGTGTAGATTGATTTAAAAGATGAATTAAATGAATTAAACAGTATTCAGTTTAAAACGCAGTTATTGAGTACCACCTGCAGTAATTGCAAGGTTAATGCAAAAAAAACCCCAAAAAACAAAACAAAACAATGACTTCTCCAGCAAAACGCACAACACCTATTTCCAAATATTCTCCTGCACGGGGACACTGCAGCAGAATGGCATGATTATATCGATATTTTATTGGAAAACCCATACATTTAGCAGAAAGTTATAATGAGCACAATGTGCCCAAAAGAAAATAAGGGGCATTTTTTTCAAAGGCACGTCACGTAGTCCTAAACAATAAATTGACTTCCTTCAATGTAACAGCAATGAATATCCAGTCAATCCCTATCAGAAAATATCGTTTAATACCTACACTTACTCAAATCCACCCCTTCTCGGCAGCCCATCATTTAAATTGATATTCTTTGGGTTGGGTTGAGTGCTTTTTTTCTAGATTTCTCTTGTAGGCTAATAAGGCGCGTGCAGCCTTGATAGACTCATGTCATTCCGTCACGTTCGAATAGTTCTCAACACTCACTGAACTCTGCAGTTCAGTCTGAGTCGCACGCACTCTTAATCGATATGCATTGCTAATCTACTTGTGCCAACATGTTCGTGGGTTTTCCCACGTAGTAAAAATAAACACGAATTGTTCTATGCTGGATTCGCTATGTATGTTTCGCATACAAATATTTTCGTGATAAGATGCTTGGCGGTGATTTTACACGTAGATATTTTGCGTAGGGATTACTACACGCGAATTTTCTATAACACCAAATAGCGTGAATAATCCGTTATTATTTTGCGGTCGCTAAACTTAGACCATCGCGAAATATACCGTATACACGCGTACAAGTATATTATTTTTGTGGATTTATGAAAGCGAAATCGCCAGTGGGAATTATTTTTCACCTTCTTGGCGTTCGTCGGATACCGTTATGGAGAAGTATGAGTCAACAATGAGGCTAAGCCTAATTTGTGCTGTGGGGGTCCTTGTTTTACGAGTATTTCAAGGTTAGTGCAATCACGTTTATCATTGTAATTGAACCTGGCTCAGAAAAAATAAGTGATC
This sequence comes from Eucidaris tribuloides, assembly GCA_001188425.1. Classification (NCBI taxonomy): domain Eukaryota; kingdom Metazoa; phylum Echinodermata; class Echinoidea; order Cidaroida; family Cidaridae; genus Eucidaris; species Eucidaris tribuloides. The sequence goes on along the minus strand of JZLH01S0631351.1, from coordinate 40,883 downwards.
TGTGGATATTTACCTTTTAGATTTAGAGAAAAAACAAACATAATTCATTACATCGCCAACTATGATAACAGACTGACATGGACAATAATGTGAAAGCACTGCAAATAGTGTAGATTTTTGAACACCCATGGCGTTAAAGCCAATGCTCTTGGTGTTTGAAAACTTCGTTCGGTGTGAAAATAACACCCGTGGTGTCCAAAATTAACACCACGTCTGGTATCTATATCGTGCAACACCGAGGGTGTTAAATTTAACACCCCAGTTTTTGCCGCGTAGGTTAATATACCAAAATGTAATGATTCTGACAAGGATTACTCTACGAACAGTTTTTTTTTTTTTTTTACAATGATGTGTTTAGGCCTATATTTTTTTTCTCAAACTTTACGATTGTAAAGTAGCTCATAATATGTGAATGGTCACGAGCAGGTCTTATAACATTTCATATAATCTGTTTTACATGTTGTTATTTACGAAATATGCACGGTTTACAAGCTTTATTGACCACATTGACCCAACTTATAACTCCTTCCCTGTCATTTTATAACATATTTTCTTTCATTTTGTTTTTAAACAGGGATCGATTTTCCATTCGTCATTCTTCTCTGTTATGCAATGGTCGTTTTTTACTTCCTACGTGGCATAAGTGAGTACGATTACACAATATTTACTGGAAATAAAAAAGTAACATGTGTTTATTTCAAACATTTTCCCACCTTCAAGGGACTGCGTCATAAACACTTAAAACCTTAAAAAGGAACTACTGGTTCATGATGGGAATCGTTCTTCAAAATTCCACATTTCATAGGGTTCCAGGTGAAAGTATATTATATTTGCAATATAATGCGGGAGTAATTCACTTCAAATGCGATAAATACATGTAGCTGTAGGATTGGCAGTTAAACAGGAAAATTCTCCACAACTGGCCCCCTATGAATACCATTGTCCCACATGTAGACTTCTGTGTTAGTACTTTGTCACCTTGAGGATTTATGGAGAGGATTTGTTAAAAATAAAATGTTCTGTTATTTTCAACTAATTGTATTATAATGACATTTTCACAATACCATCTGTTCACAGAGGGTTTGAAAACAGTTGATATTAACATTTTGTTTTGCAATCTTACCTTTAAGGCATAACATCCTTGAAACTTGCATCTTCTAAAGCCTATTAAAACCTATTCGGTCGGCCCCGTCACTGAAATTCAGTAAGGATTTTAAATATAAATATCACACATGACTAAAACATGTGGTGGATTCTTTATCGTAACACAATACTCTATAGAGAAAAGTGGGTATATGGTTAAACCAGTCATTCATTATATTTCCTGTTTTTAAAGGACTATCGTTATCGTGTTTACGTAACGACTTTTTGAAGGCTTCAATTTATGACCTTACTACCCTGACGAATTATGTAGTACAGAGTTTCATAACGGGAACATTGTTAAATGATGCCTGTAAAAATTTTTAAATTGCTCTTTTATGTTAGAAATGATTTAAGATACATTGGCAGTTGAGGTTTCTGAAAATGGTCAGTTTTGGCAGATATTTGATGGCAGAGACTTGCCCTCCCAGATACGGGTAATCTTTCCGCGCACTTTACTCGCCCAACTGAGATCTTTTCCACTCTCTTGCCTCATTCGAACGGGTCTTTAAGCATTTTAATCCCAAACAATGGTGACCCAGGTCCGGGAAGCTAAGTCATTTCCATCAAAAGTCTGCCAAAAATGACATTGTGAAATCATTTCTAACCGAAAAACAAGATAAATTATATGAAATGAAACAACGCAGTTAGTATCAGAAGCGGTTGAATTGAATGCATGACTTGTTTCATTGGTGTAGCATCAGTTGTTCTTCCACAGCATGTGAACTCTCTTTGTTTAGATCATGTGAAGGTGATTCGAGAATCCATTAAAGCCTATCGTCCTGGAATGATGACGTTGATAGAGAAAAAGAAGGACTTCAGACCACCTCAGCGTATTCGTATTGGCCTTTTTGGCGTCCAAGGTTCTGGAAAAAGTTCTCTGATCAACTCGTTTCTCTTTGCTTTCCGAGGTATGTCTGCAAGACTATTAAGTTTATGTGCGAAATCATAGTACTATAAACAGAATTGAAATAATAAAAACAAAGTAAGTTTACTTATAAAGTAAGATTATATTTTTTTGTGGAAATGTAACTGCCAAAACCGAAACTGTTTTCGTATTGTCCTGGGTTGCTCTATAAAGCAACATTTAACATTCTGTCAAAATGTGTCAATACTGAAAACACATGGTGTACAATTTAGGCAAAGTAGTGTTTAATTAGCATTAAAAAAATGAAGATAATATTTTCTTTCCAGATACGTTTTGGCACCATTAAATGTTCGTATATACTATTATCAAATGCTATATGGGAAACAGACTGCAAAACAAATAAAGGGTATATGTTTACAGATCTCTATAGTGTAGTCCAGTCCAAAATGCAAAGTCTATGTAAATATTGCCACATCTTAATTATGCTAGGGATACTGTATATAATATCATTATCTGTCGATAAGACTTTAACGCTGCACAGTGACAATGCTGATCGTGTCAAAATAATGATGTTATACAGTGTGTCTCAAAAAAAATTGTGCAAGTGAAAACCGCCCTCTTTGGCAATTAGAAAATAATCTTGTGACATGATGCTTACATCAACGTCAAGAGCATGATCTTAGCTTTCAAATACTGTTATTTTTGTTCAATTTGCTTATCTTAATCTTGAGATATGTTAATTCAAATAAGAAAGGGTAAAATTGCAATTGTGCCACTTTTACAACAATCCCTTGTAAAAGTGACACGATTGTGATTCCACCCTTTTGTTGTTTACAACATATCTCGAGATTAAAACAAGCAAATTGAACATAACAAATGGCATTTGAAAGCTAAGACTTTGTCCTTGACGTTGACGTTAGCATCGTGTCAACGGAGTATTTTTAAATTGCCAAAGAGGGCGATTTTTACTTGCAGAATTTTTTGAGACATGCTGCAGCACGTCTCCGTGTTAAACTGAACATATCTCAGGATTAAAACAAGCAATCTGAACAGAAGAAACGCCATTTCAAAACTAAGACTATGCTCTTGATGGTGATGTAAGCATGACGTCACAAAAATGTTTTTCTCATTACCAAAGAGGGCGATTTTGACTTGCACAATTATTTTTGAGACACACTGTAGAAGCTACTTACGATAGCACAAAAACGATTTTGTCTCATCATATATCATATCATATCATATCATATCATATCATATCATATCATATCATATCATATATTATATATTATACAGTGTGTCCCAGAAAAAAGGAAACCGAGATTGATGAAGATATTTCAATGTCTTAAACACAAGTATGAAAAATAAGTTGTATATGGTTGGAAAGCATATTTTCTCCTCTTTCATTTGATACTAGTCACAGAGATTCCCATTCACGCATGGCTGAGCAAAGACAATAAGAAGGGACACAGGTATAAAATCATTTGCACGAGCAAATTTGAAATTCAAACTTTCATGCTTGAATGCATTCTGAGTATTTTCGACATTGAAGGGCACCATTGAAAAGCTGATTTTATCTTCTTTCATATGATACCACATTCGTGAAAACTTAGCTTTGCATCAATGAGAAAAGACAATTTGAAATGATGCTTGCTTTCAGAAATGTTCCAAAATGCATCATGCAACAGTTTTCTGGAATGGCAGCCAGCAAGCAGATTAATACCTTGCGAACATGACTCGGAGCCTTATGTTGTGTCCCGAGCAAGATATTATGCTGAAAGTGTCAGCCCGTCGCGTGAATCTTATATTTGTGCTCGCCCTCTCGTTGCTAGAAAATTTTATTCATTTTAAAAAATCACCCGCTAAAAACAGGCAATGTTTTAATTTTGCTTCGTTCTCCGCGATACATAATCTCATTTTTTGTACGCCTGAGGTCATATAAAAGAAAAAAATTCTTGAATTTTTACGTTCATTGCTTTGTCTATTTTTCAAAAACATAAACATTTATCCTACCAATTGAAAATGGGACTCAAAGATGGAATATCGCGGCTGCAAATTGAAATTTTCGTAGCCACCAATATCCATTGTTTTAGTGCAATTATGCGCGAACAATTAATAAAAAAGTAATGTATCAAATGAAAGAAGAGGAATAGAGCTTTACAATCATACCTAATTTATTTAAGAAACTATTCATTATGATAGAATATTTTTGGGATGAAATCCGGTTTCCTTTTTTCTGGGACACACTGTATATCATATATCATATCATATCATATCATATCATATCATATCATATCATATATGATATATCATATCATATCATATGATATCATATTATTATCATGTTATGTCATGCATCATATATACAATATTATGTCGTATAGTACTGCGCTCTGGGCCAAAGACGCCAGAAAAATTTCTTAGGACCTTTCAATCTGACAAAGCGATGTCAGGCCCCGATTAATTCCCTATCAGTGTACTGAAAACATTCAGCGCAGAACTTTTCAATCGTCCAATTAGCATCTACTCTTCAGACGGAATGTTTCCAAGCAAATGAAAGACTGCATCCGTCGTTCCCATCCACAAGAGGGCCATAAATTCTAATGTACATGCACACCAACCCCTCATATATCTGCACCATTATTAAGGTATTAGAGGCAGCTGTAATTAGCAAACTTCAAAATTATTTCCGTCGTAACAACCTAGATTTAATCAGACATTTCAGATTTAGACCACATCGCACAGAATCAGCAGTGGCTGAACACTCTCTCAGTGTGCTTGACATAAATATTGGAAGTACATATGAGAAAGTTTGCCATAATAGTATATCTGCTGGAACTCATTTTAAAGGTAATCTTTGGTAGACTACTTGAGATTGGAAGCTTCATGACGGGCAAATCCATTAAAACCATACCATACCACACCATACCATACCATACCATACCCTACCCTACCCTACCACACCATACCCTACCCTACCCTACCCTACCCTACCATACCCTACCATACCATACCCTACCATACCATACCAAACCATACCCTACCCCTACCCAACCCTACCCTACCCTACCCTACCCTACCCTACCCTACCATACCCTACCCTACCCTACCATACCATACCACACCACACCACACACCATACCATACCATACCATACCAAAATCATACCACACCATACCATACCATACCATACCATACCATACCGTACCATGTCATACCATACCATCACACCATCCCATACGTAATACCATACCTCATCAGACATTACCACAACATAGGTCTTGTTTGAAACAATTTTGAGATACTTACGTTAAAATTGACACCTTTTTTCTATTTCTTTTATTTTCCAGGCGATTGGACAGCGGAGAATACTGAAGGTAACAGAAATCGTTCCGGAGGTGAATCAATTTTCAGAAAGCAAGTGGCTTTGACCGATCACATCACTCTTACTGACAACCGTGGACTTGTAGACCTCAGCCAGAAACATGTTGACATGGTCATGGCACAAATACGTGAGTTTCAGTATTCAGTAATTCGCAAGGGCAGATCAAGTGAAATGACAAATAATGTAGAACAACTTGCCCGAAGATGGTTAAGTAACCATTACGTAAAAATAACCGCCTCAAAATTAATTGTCTAACAATCGATTTAACTGCTTATTAATTGTAGTAATTTTCAGTTATAGTTTCGTCAGTGAATTCTTTATACACACCGCAAACACTGGGGTGTTAAATTGAACACCAAGGGTGTTGCACAATATGAATACCGGAAAAGTGTTGAATTTTCAACACCCTTGGTGTTAAGGCCAATGATCTTGGTGTTTGAAATAATTCGTTTTGTGTTAAAATAACAATCGTGGTGTTAAAATGTTGCATCACGTGTGGTATCTATATTGTGCAACACCATGGGTGTTAAACTTAACACCCCTATTTTGCCGTGCATATTCCACATTTATCACCTCGTCATGGGTGTTGGAAAGTGGACGTGGCTGACTTCTGTTTATGTAAAAGAGACAAATTACCAAAATTTTACCGTAGATGCAGAGTGTGTTCAGAAAACCAAATCTTTGAAGCTCGAAGAAATTTGGAAAAGAAAGACGATATTTTAAAAGTTTGGATTAAATCCATATGTCACCCTTAATAGTTAGAAACTCTGCTGAAATACTTATGTTGTGTCAGAGCAAATATAATGGAAAGCAAACACACTCTCTATGATGTGAAATAACAATGTGATAAAATTCTCTTTTCAGGTGGAGAGCTCGGAGTTGATGGACGGCAAAAAATAAGAAATGGAGTGCCAACAGATTGCGCCATTTTCGTTTTTAAATTTGAGTGAGTAACCTGTCATTTTTGCATCATTAACCTCGACATACGTGTTACACTTCAGTACATATAAACTTGTTGTTGCATCTTGTACATTTCTGTCTAGTAGGGCAAAGTTTCAATCAATTGAACAAAGAAAATCAAATAACAAAAGTGCTTAATCGTTTTCACAATGCTTAACCATTTAGCTTCCCATTATATGAATAAATTCATTCTACGTAGACGCGTTTTCTGTTACTCCTACTTTCAACATCAACGGTCGATTATTTGTCTCAACACCCCGTACTTATCATCTGAGAAATTCTCTTTTCGTACATAGGCTTCAAACTATTTAGCAATCTACCAAATTCAGTGCAATTTCAATCTAACATTCTCCTACTTCAACGAAATAACTCGTAATTTCAACTTGATAAATGTGCACTAATTATTATCCCAATATTAACAGTATACTTTAGAATTATACCTCTGCGTTCACAATGTGTCTGTGACCATACTTAAACATAATTTCATTTGCCTTTATTTTAGTCGGATTTGTATTGCTAATTAAAAATAATACCTTTGGTAATTGTGATGTACAGTAGTAAACGTAAAAGTAATTTATTTTATGGATTTTGAATTACATGCAGATAAAATACTTGAGACCAATTTTGTCTTCGCATGGACATGGTAAAATGTTTGATGACATACACTACCAGCTATACAACTGTTTGTATAATTATACAGCTCCACTACTGGGACTTATATCTGTAGAGACTTTCTGGCTTCTTTCATAACAGCAATTAGAACGTATTCTGGTAAGTGAAAATTTGCACTAGCTGTGCATTTGATTGCATAGCACTATGCATCAAAATATACAAAAAGGATATTTTTTTTCTTTCAGTGAAATGGAGAAATGAGAAATAAGAAATGGAGGGATGTACTATCTAAATTATCTTTCAGACCTAACAATCGCTTTCGTTGGTGCTGTGGCGAGATTGGTAAGGCGTGTGCCTGACAATCTTGAGGTATGGAGTTCGAGTCCGCCCGGCATTAATGTCCTTCAGCAAGACATTTTTAATCTGCTTTGCTGCTCTCCACCCAGGTGTATAAAT
>JZLH01S0631351.1:19830-33324 GCA_001188425.1 Eucidaris tribuloides | reverse complement strand
GTTTGGGGCAAAACGTCCCGAATTAACGGTGTGGGGGAATTTGATGGCTTAATGCTATTTATGCCTTTGCTAATTTCATGTAACAAGGAACATTTTTGATTCCATTTATTGTATGGTTCATTCCAACATTATTTCATACAATATAAATAATTACTACGAACAATATTTTTCATAAATTTCACAAATTTACATGTCAATGTATGTATAATATATAAACTTAATTATAAACACAATGTAAATATACAATGGGACTAACACATAACCAAAGCTTAAAGAGTGATAGTCCCGAACAAAAACATGACTAGTCCTGAGTTACAGATAATCCATGAGCTGGGTGGATTCCCGTGTGCATGAAATGTACCCTAAGTTACTCTGCACAGGCATGTACTAAACCCTCAGACGTAACAAAAAAGTGAGGGTAGACTTTTGCTACCCCGGCACTTTTTTCGCCATATGGCGTTTTCAAAATGGCGGCCAAAATGCCATTAAATACCATATCATGATGTTTTTATGGCCACTATTTCGGTTGAAATGGCCCAATTTTTTAAAATGTTTTTGTATATTTCTTCATGCCAAATGTAAAGTGGGGTCAGATGTACCAATAAACTGTACTCCTGATAGAGGGCGCTTTTGAGAATGGGTGTTAATGCCATTTGATACCTAAAAAAATGATGTTTTTATAGCCATTGTATGGGGTGACATGGCCCAGTTGTCTAGAATTCCCCTATGTGTTGATGTAAAATGTATAGAAGAGTCAGATTCACCAGTAAACTGTATTCCTCATAGAGGGCGCTTTTTCAAAATGTCCACCAAATGCCATTTAATACATTGTAATGTCTTCATAGCCATATGGGGTGAAGTGGCCCGGCTTTCAATGTTTTCATATATTTGTTAATTTAAAATATATACAGAGGTCAGGTTGACGAATTAACTGTATTCCTAATAGAGGTCGCTTTTCAAAATGTTCACCAAATGCCATGTAATACTTTATAACGGTATTTAAACAGGTACTCTATGTTATAAAATGGCCCAATGTACCAATGTTTTTCAATGTTTGTCAATATTTCAATTCAAATAGAATTTCACCAGCATTTTGAAAAATATGACTAGATTTCATGGAATGCAAAAATCATATAATCACCAACTTTAAAATATTCTGACCGACATAATTTGTATAATTTGCATATATATGAATTCAAAATGGCCACCATGTAACCAATTGAAGCCTGTGCTTAAAATAATAATCATGTATAAGTAATTAAGTACATGTGTGGGCAGGCCCACAAAATTATAAAGCTTTATCTATTGTAGACAATGTTGTGTCCCTGTAAAGGAGAGGGCTAACACCCCTATTAAAGGAGTGGAAGAGTCTAGCTTCTTTCAAGAAATGTGAGCCTGTTCCCTGCCTTTGTTATAGTGGTCATTCCATTGCTACTATCTACAAAAGCAAGACATGTCTACTTCTCTTCTCTAATTTGAAGGTAAGTTTACTCCTATATTTTCTTATTTTTGTATTAATATTAATTGCTGATATTGATGCTGTATGCTTAATTATATTTACATTGTATGTGTGTTCGTTTTGAGAGGATAGTTTCCTTGTTTCGGAAGGAGAATGAAAGCATGTGTTGTCAAGATTTACAAACTTTGTTGGAATCTTGCTCGTTTGAGTCGTAACTATATATATTCTGTATGTGTATGTTATGCCTTGCATCAAAGAATTTCTGTGATATGCTTGCTGCGCGTTATATCTTATTTATTTATTTATTATTTAATTTGAGACATCACTGTATATTTTAAAGAGTGGAATTACGATGAAATATTTGGAGATAGACTGAAACTATACTATACATACTGTCTATTTCAAAATGTGAGTTATTAGTTGCGTTAATGTGGAGTGAAGTACAGGATACTTTATCAAAGAGAGTTATATTAATTGTTACTATTAAATATTAAAGATGTTTTAGTAACAAGAGTTATGTAATATGTTACTCTCGAGCATATGTGAAAGCTGTTACTATATATGAGTATATTTAGACCATGATGGTTAGTATAGATTAGTTAGAAGTATGTTTGGTGTGAATCAGGTCTAGACAGAATGTGAACTAGGACTTGTCTGATTGATGGACATATAGTTAGATTAGTGCGAAATGCTGGAGAAATTATGTTTGACCTGTTCACACTTATTATACAAGTTAGTAACACATTATAGGCATTTGCGTGTAGTGTATTAGTTGTGTGCTATCTGTGACTTGTGTGAAATGGTCTTTGTCTGGTGCATATACAGAAAGTCCCATGCTTGGTGTTGAGGTAAAGTTAATTGGTGTACCGTGTATTTAGTTCATAGTGTGAATTACATTACATCCCTGCTATGTATAAGAGAGGGAACTTTAATTCTGAATACAGTGTATATACAGGCACAGGTCCTATTCCTTTAGTCTTTTATGTTAGATTTTTATGTCTCTTCCCTTCTAGATAGAATAGAGCGCACTTCTTTTGTTTCTTTTGTTTTGCGCCCAGAGCGTTGATTTAATGATCTGGCCGTAGGGCTGGTAGTTAGAATTATAGAACAATAGTGCACTACAGCGCTGCACTTGACTTGTATTCATGGTGTTTGATAGGGTCTAGTAGAGGGATTAGTTGTTCAATACAGGTTACATCTCAGGAACTGTTTAATGGTTCGGAGTACTAGTAGATGCTGCATCTCGTCTTTATGAGAACTGAATCAGTGTTCACAGTCCCACCGCTTTAGAATTAATAGAAAGAAGGGCGAATTAATAGAAAGAAGGGCGAACACCCTGGCTTTTGTATATATGTTTTATTACTCCTCTAGCTTACATGTACAGAACATGTAGTTAGAAGATATAGTTTATATTGAGCTACAGGTGGCTATTTAGGTTAACACTTTGTCTGCCACTACAGTACATGTATATAGTTTACATATATATCACAAGTTTATTTTCTTAATATGTTATATTTTAATTGAGTTTCATTTTACATTTGATTCTTCCTTTTATATAAAAAGAGGAAACACTATTTAGACTAGTGAGTATTAATTAGAAACTGAAGAATCAAAGTTATTTAATCTATGTATATATTTATTCATGTAATGATTGTGTGATGGTCTGTGTAGTTATGTTAGAATAGTATTGATTGTATTTAATCATTATATTCAAGTTATCAGACAGACTCAGGGTTGTTGTATTGAACAGAGGACAGTCGAATAATAATAATAATAATAATAATAATAATAATAATAATAATAATAATAATAATAATAATAATAATAATAATAATAATTATAATAATAATAATGTATTACTGACTATGACTTGAGGATATGTTTTAGGTACGAGTCTTTCCGAGATATTTGTTAATACATAAACAGCGCCGATCTATATTTGTCGTTGATAGATATTGTTTTGACACGAGTTGTCATGTTGATATTGTGTACATTTGTATTAATTTGTTTTATGAGTTGTTGTTTGTTTACAAATGTTCATAATAAAGTCATTCCATTGCCACTATCTACAAAAGCAAGACATGTCTACTTCTCTTCTCTAATTTGAAGGTCCGTGTGTGTATATCGTGGAGGGAGGTGGGCAACACATGTACTTTGCCATGTCTAAGATGATGTTGAGGTGAAAGAACGGATTGTATGATTGCTGACAATTTTCTAGTCATTGTCCCTACATGTACACATAATTTGCATAAACATGCATATGAATTATATATTCAAAATTGCTGACATTTAACATATTTATGACCATATATCGGGACATGAAACCCGTAGACAGTAAATTCTGGTGTCTATACCCATGTTTGTTAGGTCAAGGAAAACTATTATAATATCAGTAGTAACTTTTCAGCATACTCATATACATAATTTATTTATTTATTTTTATTTATTTATTTAATTTCCAGGAACATATAACAATAAAAGTACATCACAAATGAAACAATACATAAAAAAAATAATACCACAACCAATGCCTGTGGATTGCCTAAAAGAAATACGAATATAAATCCATACAAAATAGCCACCATATGGTCTGCCATATTCCCATATCTCCGTATACATGTATTTCATGTTATGACATGTCCTCTGTCACACCAATAATCCTCATATTCCCCACATCAGGAGTGTCTCCTTCTCTTTCCCTTTGCAGTCCCCATTTCTTTGAAGTGTTGAGCCTAAGTATAAGTCCCCTGCATTTGCTATCTCTAGACCTTGCTATTTCGTCATAGCTCCAGCTACCATTTACACGCATGCACTCTGTTTTGCCCAGCTAACTGTCACCCCTACTCCTCTCTAGAGCATACCTCAAGCTTTCTAAGATTTTCTCAACCTACTTCCTGCTCTCATAGCATATCACAATGTCATTTTTGAACATCATGGTGTGCGGGGACTCTGTCTCACCTTATCTGTCAGCCTGTCAATCGCCATTGCAAAGAAGAAAGGACTAATTAACGCTGTACCTTGGTGCATTTTAAACCATTCTGTCACACCCACTGCACACCTGATCACGACTGTCTGGCATGTTTCATACATACCTGCACTATCAAATACTTCTCTACTACCCCTGATTCTCCCCTGCAAAACCACAATTCCTCACTTTGCACCCTATCATGCCCTTTTTGAGATCAACAAGCACACAATGCAGCTCTTTTTGCCCCTCTCTATAAATCCTCAATGCAAATGTTGCATCCGTAATGCTCCTACCTGACATGAAACTTTGTTACAAAGTTTTATTTGTAATCCTAGCTTCCACAACTCAACTCTTTCCAAAAGTATGACTTATCAACTATATTTCTCTATAATTACAACTCTACACATCACATTTATTCTTTTTAGATTGGCACAAACATGCTTTTCCACCAGTCATCACAAATTCTTTCAGTATTCATTCAAGATACCATTAAATAGTTTTGTCAGGAACCCCACTTCTAATACCCTAACACTTCCATATATCGTCCGGATGAACTGCCTATCCATTTTCTTATTCTATTCCTTGCCGATATCACTTCTTCCTTACTGATAACTTGTACTTCCTCATTCACTTTGTAGCATTCCCTTTCTCTCATTGTCTTCATTCATATTTTTGTTAATTTATTCTTGCCATCTTTTCTCTCTTCATTAGTCAAGCCACCTGAAACATGTCTTCAATTCCCATCCCTCTCTCACTGTCTAGCTAATCAATATATATCCTTTCCCTCCTTTGTGTCAAATTTCTCACAATAAATCATCATATGCCTCACTCTTGGCCTTTGTCACTGCTTTTTCAAGTCACGGCACATGTGTTAACACTCTTGTTTATTTTCATCATCTCTCTGCTCATCCCACTTCTTCTTTGCCCATCTCTTCTGCAATATGGGTCCTGTTCGTCCTCATTCCACCATGTATCTTTGTGCCCCTCCTCCTTCCAGATGATACCCTGATAAAACTTTCTCCCTTATCTCTTTTCAACTTCAGCTACATAAATCCATTCTTCCAATCCATTCTTTTCCATTTCCTTGCCCACCTTCTCTCGGAACTGTGCCCAACTTTTGTATTGTATTGTATTGTATTGTATTGTATTGTATTGTATTGTATTGTATTGTAAGTTGTTGTTGTAGTATTCTTGTGTATAGTCTTTTTAATCTGTAGTTTGTAACTAATATAATGTAGTTCTTTTGTTCTCGTCTCATTTGTTTAAGTAATACATACATGTATTATCAGCTTGGGTATCAGCGCTTGATAAGGTTTTTATTTCCTTTTTAAGCTGATTTCCCACTCACCAATTCAAATATTTGTTGTTAATGTTCCTATTCGTACTGTTGCTCTAATATTATGTGTGTATATTCATCATCTATGTTTTTTTTTAAAATTTGTTATTGTATATGATATTGAGTGAGTAAATTAAATTTAAAAAAAAACTTTCTTCCTCCTTAAGTTTCTACCATTTTGTTTCAACCATTGGTGGCTTTCACTGTTTCTCTCTGTCTTACTCTTTGATCCTCCCTCTTTCTCAAGAAGGTATTCGTCACTACCAATCACTATTCTGTTTGAAATGTCCACTACTATCTGCCCTTTTTAATTCCTCTCTTTTGAAACATAACTCCCCATTATATAATCATTCCCTCTATTCCCTTCACTAACATGCCCATTCAAATCTCGTAATACTACTCTCTTTTCCTGATGTACCCTCCCTACCAATTCACCCATCTCGCTACACATCCCTGCATCCTATTTTTGGTTAGTAAAAGCTTAACATTTACAACTGTTCCCGAAATCACCATATATATACTCATTATCCTATCCGACTCCATTTTCACTTCCAGTACATTACTAATATAACACACTTTAACCATCATGCCCACACCATTTCTTTTTCCATGAAAAGAATTCATAATGAAAATATACATGGTAGTCATGCCATACATTTATGTACAAGTTCATGCAAGTTTTCAGCGTCTTACATTCCTGAAAGTTACTCTTACAAGGAAACATTACAGAAACCATGATAACCATCTACAGATGTAATATACAGAGATATGGATATATGGCACACCAAATGGTGGCCATTTTGCATGGATTTAGATGCAAATTATGTATATTAGAATGCTGGAAATTAACTACTGATATCATAATTGTATTCCTTGACCTAACAAACATGGGTATAGACACCAGAATTTACTTCCTACTGGTTTCATGTCCCGAGATATGGTCATAAATAGGTTAGATGTCGGCCATTTTGAATATATAATTCATATGCATGTTAATGCAAATTAGGTGTATATGTAAGGAAAACGAATGGAAAATTTTAAATATTCATACAATCCATTCTTTCATCTCAAAAACATCATCTTAGACATGTACATGTACTTATACATGATTTTTATGTTAAACATAAGCTTCAATGGGTTATATGCGGCCATTTTGAATTCATTTATATGCAAATTTATGCAAATTATGTATGTCAGAATGTTTGAAAGTTTATAATTATATCATATTTGCATTCCCTGACCTTAGAAACATGGGTATAGACACCAGAATTTACTTTCTGTGGTTCCCATGTGGCAAGATATGGGCAAAAATAGGCCGCAAGGCGGCCATTTTGAATTTATGCAAATTAGGCACTAATCCACCACTCGGATTTTCGGGGACTTTTAATATGTTGTTTTGGTAGCTTTTCCAGGTTAAATGCAAGTGGTTTCGTTTCTGTTGCAATTTGTTTTGGGTTATTCCATATTTTGACTGGACTATGTGAGTTCTGCCATTATGGTTCATAAACCCAAACAAACTAAGAAAAAATCAGCAAAGTTACCATAAAGAGACTCACATTTTATATCAACTATAGAAACTTGTCATGTGCAGGCATTCATTATGATTACCAACTATTTATTATAATCCTTTGCCATTCGAATGGGACCTGCTGGGTTCTTCAAAAGAAGTATTTTTTTTTACTGGATCCTGGTGGCATCTACTGAATTTACAGCCAGATAGGCCTTTGGCTTCCGCAAGTGCATCTATTGGTCGCGCGCTTGGCGCACTGGTACAGTACCGGATACAGTACAGGTGTATTCTTGTGGTATGAGTTGGAATGATGGCCGTATAATGGCATGAGTAACTCCTCAAGTTCGACAAATCTATAAGAGTTGAGTCCAATGCATGCGATTTGGTAGAGAGAATTGATACCATCTGAAATGTGGGGTACCAGGCTCTTATTGCATAGCCCTTTGAAGGCAGCTTGCTGTGGTGGTATACATGTATGTTTTTAGTTGGTCCAGGGTTTTACACTTGGTTACTCTCTATAAAGTACTTGTGCTACATATTCATCTGCCTTGGCCATATTGGTATTCCAGATTTGACCATATAGGTGTTTGTCAAAGTCCACAAGATAATCTGTTCCATCAGTTGGGAAAGAAGTCTGGAAAGTGCTGCCTGCCCAGGCTGAACACGATGTTACTACGCAAGAATAGTAGGTACTTCCGCAGAACCTATATGTCCGAATTGGCAAATTGATGTGTTTCCAAAGCAGAAGAATATCTAGCACAAGTACTTCAGAGAGTGTGAAACAATGGACCAGCTAAGATCATACATAATTATACCACAACGGAAAAGGTCTCAATATGGATCAACTGGCTTTGACATGCTATGCAGTAAGGTAACACATTCGGAGAGCTTGCTATGCCACATTTAAGATGGTACCAATTCCCTCTACTGAATCACACGCATTGGACTCAACTCTTCAAGGATTTGTTTAAGCGCAGGAGTTACTTATGCCAGATACGGTCATCCATGCTCCAACGCATACCACTAGAATATATTTAATATTTCAGTGTGCTAAATAAGTGTGCGACAGCTAAATGCATGTTCTGAAGCAAAAGCCTACCCCACTATAAATTCTCTCGATGCCACCAGCATCCAGTGAAAAAAGTGTACTCCCTCTTGCAAGAACCCAACAGGTCACATTTGAATCATACATGATTGTAATAATTATAGTTGGTATACCTGTGGTAACCTTTATCCTGATTTTTTCCTAGCTCGTTTGGATTTATGAACCTAATGACTGAATTTGTCCTGCATAAAAAAACAAACAAAGGTTGTTATTACTGCAGATATTTTTGTTTTGTCTGTAAAGAATTAAAGGTTAGTGGCATGATTGGGAACTCTTGAAAATGCCTGAAGAACCAAATGAGTTGAAATATATACCAACTATACACAAGCAGGAGTGGATCTCCCACCGGGGAGGATTTGTCTGTAATTTGTTAATTCTTAAGGAGAATCAAGCATAAACATAGGAGTATCTTAATTTTATCCGGGGACGATAAAAATAAGCCCCATAGAGAGCCACACAGCAGGTTTCCCTGCTACGAGTGATATTGACATTGTTTATTTTAGAATGAGTCAACATTTGACTGCAAGATTTTCACAGGAGAATCCTTGCATAGTTTACTTGATTATAGAGTAGTTTCAAGTTGAGGACTACCCCCAATCATGCTATTTACGTTTAAGTGACATTTTGCAGCCTTTATAAAAAAAAACTTCCCTCTATGAGGGATACAGTTTATTGGTGAATCTAACCATCCCGTACATTTAACATTACATCAACAAATAGGGAAATTCTGAATAACTTGGCCATTTCCCTCCATATTATGACTATGAAAACGTCATTATAAGGTATTAAATGACATTTGGAAGTCATTTTGAAAAGCGCCCTCTATCAGAAATACAGATAATTGGTGTATATGGACACTCTATACATTTTACATCATAGAAAAGCATTGAAAAATGGGTCATTACCCCCGAATTATGACTATGAAAACATCATTATAGGCATTAAATGACATTTGGCATTCATTTTAAAATGCGCCCTCTATCAGAAATAGAGTTAATTGGTGAATCTGACCTCTCTATACATTAAACACCAAAAAATAGGGAAATTCTGAAAAGCTCGGCCATTTCCCTCCATATTATAGCTATGAAAATGTCATTATAAGGCATTACATGACATTTGGCAGCCATTTTGAAAAGCGCCCTCTATCAGGAATACAAATTTATTGATGAATCTGACCACTCTATACATTTTGCATCAACAAATATGGGAAAACATTGAAAATGGGCCATTTTACCCACTAAAGTGGCTATGAAATTATTATTATGGTATTTAATGGCATTTTGTCGGCCATTTTGAAAACGCCCTCTAGCAAAAAAAGTGCCGGGGTAGCAAAAATCTACCCTCACTTTTTTGTTATGTCTGATGGTCTTATCTATGCCTGTGAAGAGTAACTTAGGGACATTTCATGCACACGGGAACCTACCCAGCCAAACAAACACACACACACA
Organism: Eucidaris tribuloides; assembly: GCA_001188425.1. Classification (NCBI taxonomy): domain Eukaryota; kingdom Metazoa; phylum Echinodermata; class Echinoidea; order Cidaroida; family Cidaridae; genus Eucidaris; species Eucidaris tribuloides. Next base: position 23,498 of record JZLH01S0631351.1, on the reverse strand, counting down.
CACACACACACACACACACACACACACACACACACACACACACACACACACACAGTGGATATATGTATACATCAAGAAGCATGTGTGGATGTGACTATGTAACGTTGTATTTGATTATGTACATGTACAAATCAAAATTATGAAAATAATTTAGTAGGGTCACCGAGTTTAATTCTGATTCGGCTAACATTGTCCCACATATACATCTCGGTGTGAGTACTTTGTCTGCGTGATGGTTTGCGTAGAATTCCTTTGTTTTGTACCAAAGAGTCGTTTTCTGAATACCAAGTATGAATCAAGCTCCCGGGTGCCGGGGTTCAAGGATGGAGCACCCCTCAATGGGCTGCTGAGGTGCCGGGGTGCACTATTTTGGGTGGTGGTGGTAGTGGTGGGGGGGGTGGGGTTGGCACAGATCTGCATCTTAACAACAACCTACCTTTGGGAGCTGATAAACCTTTTGGATCAAATTAACCATACAACAGCCCGTCCTCGGGGCACGACGACCCCCTCCAGTAGACGCTTGGCTATCTCCTTCTTTACGCCCATTACCGTCTTCCTCCTACCCCTTAAAATCGTTATGCACAGACACTGCTACTGATGGTTTACCTCTTAACGTGCCAGAGAATTTAAACTTCTGTGGACTTAATGTGAATTAATTGGTGCAGATTTGCGACTTAGGCACGCTGTTAAGAGTTATAAGCCTATTTGATATTTTCGAACAAACTACGTTTCACATTAAAGTTGAGGTGAAAATAGACCGGTTTTGTAGATATGTTTAGGAACCGTTATTACCATGACTACGGACCATCACACTGTTGTGCACGCCGCAGTTCGAGGAATACTACGTCGCAGATTGGTTTACTCACGGCAATGCGCGCAGCTAATAATAGTTTGTTTAATGTTTTGTTCTTGGCAGGCGAATATCCCATCATTGTTGTCACCTTCGCAGCAGGAATCAAAGACAGGAGTGATGTTCTGAACGACTTGATCACGTACGGAGCAGAGAAAGAGAGCATCTTCTTCATGGAAAACTATACCGTTGAAAATCATAAGGCGTCCATCAAAAAACACACGGAACTATTGAATATTCTCAAGAAATGCATGAAACGAGCAGACGATAATTCGGTCTTTACCCATTCGAAGAATAAAGAAGAACAAACTAGTCGTTGCAACATTTCTTAATACTACATAATTTACAAGCAGTATAATCTGCCTCCTTTGGACTACGGAACTTATTCTGTGATTTTTTTTTTATCTCGGCAAAGGTGTCGATCTGGTTTCAGGAAAGGAAGGGGAAATGATGTCATATTTTAGGGACCATTATGTGAGGATGTTAGCGTTTTCCTGTGTACAGTATGAGACAACATAGGCACCCCACATTTAATATATGTCAGGCTGTTGTGTGTAGTTGGGGGGGGGGGTGTTGTCGGTCCATTTACGAATTTATCCTTAAACTAATGGAAAACACCTTTTTTCGGTTGTTGACTTGCTGAGCTTACACGAAGGATTCTATTGGGCACACCATCATTGAAAAAAGTTCTACCTATTGTACCTGTCTCACATTTCTTGAAATCGGAAAAATATAAATCTTATAGCAGGTAATGATAGAATAATCATTTTACTCTCACGTGGTATTCTGGTCAATCATATTCGGTCACGTTTGACTGCTCACTTATCATTTTCGTAAAACATGCAAAACTTTATTTTTATGTTTTTGCACTTTCTGCTTCATGAAGACGATATATTGATTTACAGTAAGTGAAAAAGAAAAGAAAATCAATCAATCCAATCAATCAATCAATCAATCAATCAATCAATCAATCAATCAATCAATCAATCAATCAATCAATCAATCAATCAATGCAGTTGAAATGACTTACTGTAAATCTTTCAAAAAAAGTGTAGAATCTTAATTGCTGTTAAATACAAAACAACCAACAGGAAATTGGACTTTTGATGGAAATAAGGAAAGGTTTAAAGAAAAAAAAATGCGTACAAAAGCTATATAGGGAGTTCTCCACGGTCTCTCTTTTCACAAAAAGTAGCCGACTTGCCGGCTTAAGAATACTCCATAAAAACGTGTCTTAAGGACTAAACAAGCTTTGAATATTAAATCTTGAACAGTTCATCCAAATTTGCTTAAACGTTCAAGACTTTCTAATTTTGTTTTGTACTCGTTGAATGCAATCGTTAAAAGTGTAGCTATCCGAGTTGCATTCCTCATGGAAAGCAAATGTGATGCTCAAACTAGGGATATTATAATGCAAGCTGTAAAAAGAACATTTATTATTCAAAAATATAGATATGACAAGCGGTAGCAATAATTGAAATGCTTATATATTATAAGTTCACACTTAACAATCTTGATGCCAATATCAACACCATTGATTCCACTGTTCACCAGTGTAACATTTTCAGTGGTACTTAAACAGTCTATATTTGTTTGCACTTTTAGTGGCTTTTCAGTACCTGTGGATATAGCACAAAGCTATTTTACTACCTTAAGGCATGTTCAGACGTTGGGGAAGTTCCGCAGGTATAAATGTTGTATTTCGAACTGTCGTGTTATTTCAAAACTTGGTGAATACTTAGGTAACAGTGACCATTACTATTTAATGTTATTATACAAGCTTGTTTATTTTGAATACAATAAATGAAGGCATTTATCACGTTTATTATAGTGAAGCAATTACAGCTTGTTCAAGTCCTAAATCCCTTCGCAGTGTCTTTATTGCAGTTCATAATGTTACTCATATAAGGACAACAGAAAACAAACAAATAGTTGATAAAATATGGCTAAGCTGTTATTATTATTTTTTCAGTCCAAAGTGTGTTTGTTGTTATTCCATTTGCGTAAAATGGTTATAACTACCTATTGTACATTATAATCTATGCCTTAATATGTATTCGTGTATACAATACATCACAGACACGTGCAAAACAGTTAAAGTGTAAATTACTTTCCATTCTTCCTTTCGCTATACAGTGTGTCAAAAAAAATGTGCAAGTGAAAACCACCCTCTTTGGCAATTAGAAAATACTCTTGTGACATGATGCTTACGTCAACGTAAAGTACATAGTCTCAGCTTTCAAATACCGTTATTTCTGTTTACTTTGCTTGTCTTAATCTTGAGATATGTTAATTTAAATAGGAAAGGGTAAAATCGCAATTGTGCCACTTTTACTACATTCCCGAGTAAAAGTGACACAATTGTGATTCCATCCTTTTGTTGTTGACAGCATGTCTCGAGATTAAAACAAGCAAATTGAACAATTCAAATGGCATGTGAAAGGTAAGACTTTGTCCTTGACGATGGTGTAAGCATAATGTCACCTGAGTATTTTCTAATTGCCGAAGAGGGCGCTGTTTACTTGCCAATTTTTTTGAGACGTGCTGCAGCACAGTTAGGATGCATTTTGATTTAGCAAGAAGTAATATTTACAGTCTGCAAATACCGCCTTTTAACAAACTTAATCCAATCCTAGTTAATGAAAAGGATTATACATCAACCCCAGAACAGTAATGATATTTTTTTCAATCGCGCAAATAATAAGTTTTACATGAAGCAAAAAAATATATATATATTTAACACCTTCTCACTCGAGACAAACAGGGAATCAAATAAACCACAGCAGTCTTTAAGCGTTTAGTTACACAAGTACATTCG
>JZLH01S0631341.1:32323-46977 GCA_001188425.1 Eucidaris tribuloides | reverse complement strand
ACAGCAAATTTATTCTGCATCTTAATTCTCTCTGCAAACCTATCCTTCATTAATTAAAAATTTGTTCCTACTGGGGACTTATTAATATTAATGAGCTCAGACGCAAGGAATGATTCTCGGGTATTTGTAACTAAGTAAACCGTGGCATTGCCTTTACCCAGCATGGCCTGGTGGTTGTGCCGCTGACCGGATATCAGTAAGTTTCAGGTTCGAATCCCATTGGGTCAATCTTTTTCTGAGTCATTAAAAAATAACAGATCAAGCATTTGATCTTATCTATCATTAATTTGATAATACAGAGATGAACAGCAAATTTTTTCTGCACGAAGGATAAATTAGTTGAAATATAAAGTATAAAGTATAAACCATTGTAAAGATGTTGGTTTAGTCTAGATAAAGACAATGCCATTGCTTACAATTCACAACTAGGGGTGGCGAAATTTGATCTGAACCTCATTCGATTATCGTGGAAAGAACATCGTCGATAACACGATTTATCGCCCGAGTTGAAAAACAGATTTGTGATGAAGAAGATAAATCTATTTTAGGCTGAACTTGCAGCAAATTTGCTGTTCATCTCTGTATTATCAAATTAATGATAAGAAGAAGACATGGACGAAGCAGGTGGTGGAGGAGAGTAGGAGGGTTGGGTTGAGGGAGGAGGATGCGCCGAATAGAGTAAAGTGGAGGGAGGGGGTGAGGGTGATTTCTGTGAGTGCGAGGTGAATCCGGCCACCCCCGTAGCTCGGGGACTAAACCGGATTTAAAACCTGGATTACTACTACTACTACTAGGGCTGTTATCAAAATGTAGTCAAAACAATGTTGCTTTCTGTAGACCCTCTTGTAACTAGATCAGGAGATTCATGGTGCTGATTGTTTACATTTTTGGTGGGCAGCGTGTTGATAGAGTTGTTATGATTGTTGATAGTTATACTAAATGCTCTACCGCTTTCAATACCACAAGTTTGACAGCTGAAGAGAATGGAGGTGTCTCTTCTGTCCCCCATCTCCCTGTCTATAGACAGTAGCACTTGTGTGCAGAGTATGCATTCATAGCTAGGGATTTTTTGGTCCCTCCCACTGCAGTGCACGCATTTACCCCATTAGGTTTTCATAATCGATGGTATTTTTGGCCATATCGTGCCTCTGGCGATATCTTGAAATAATCATGAGATCATTATCGTGTAGACGATATTTTTTCAACATCGTGTAATTTCGATATTATCTAAACATCGGCCAGCCCTATTCACAACCTACCTACACTGCATGTCCTGGTTATTGGGTATGTTTCTGATGCTGCAAATATATTTTTTTTACCATCTCTGTTGGATAGTGAGTATTCTTTCTCTATTTTACTGGACATGGTCAAACCTTAAACCAAAAAGCAGGACAGAATATTCTAATCCCACCCCTTTTTATCAAAATTAGTTTATCCCACATCTGCTACAAACTGACTTAAAAGTGGTAGATTTTATTTTAGTGATTCATGTGATGAGAACTGCAAGGGTGACATAATGCACTGAAAAGATATGCTAGGGAGAGGTGCACATCAGTTAAAGTAAAAATAATCACACATTTATAAATATGGGCTGAAAACATAATTTGCAGGGTTGGCTATTTCCCGGTAAATTCAGGTATTTCCCACCTAGACAGGAAATACTGGGAAAAACCGGGAAGTGCTGGAAAGTATTCAAGATGTATACAGAGGTACATGGAAATACTAGAAAATACTAAGGAATTACGTGGGCAATACATGAGAGTATTTAAGAAGTGTATTTCATAAGTTTTCCCTATATTTCCAACTATTTCCCATTTTCCTAAAAAATTATTGAGGCAGTATTTACTGGTATTTACCGCCAGTATTTCCCACTCCGGCCAACCCTGATAATTTGCATTGAAATTGTAAATGGAATCACATTGTTTAGCAATTTTTGGTCCGACACGCAAGTATGAAATGTATAATTTCAGAACCACACTCTTGAATGTCATAAATGTGGTCTCAAAAGATGCACAAGATTTGAAAGAAAAGGGTTGTGAAGTGCCGCACAAGAGCTTATCACAAAGAGTTATCACACAAAAACTTGAGGGGGGAGGAGCTCTTTACGCCCCCCACCCCCCCCCCCACGTATTTTAGATTCAAGACTCTTACTCACCTTTCTCTCTGTGATGTCATACACTTTTTTGGTTTTCAGCGAGATATGATACTGCTGTTTGGAGGTGTTTGTGAGTTCATTGGTACACAGTGGATAACCACACAGCTTCTCTATGGAACGTTCAACGGCCACATCATCAAACTGTTTACTGGTGATAAATTTTCCCTGCATGAAATACACAGAATATATTAAATTAGAGACATAAGTATGATTTCCAACAAATGCAATGAAAACTATACATAACAGACAATTAAAATTGAGTTAAGGAGGTAATCATTGATATTTCTTCTGGTAGTTTGTTCCACAGACGTGGACTAGCAAATAAAAAAGATCAATTGTCTCTTGAGAGTGCAACATCTGGGTTTTGTTAAGGCTCGTTAACACTATGTTTCTGGCAGCCACGGCAACCACGTTTCAGGCCACCGTGGACAAAACGGGATGGACTTGAGACCACGCGGGAGGACGGGCTGGGAAAACGTGATAGTCCGTGTTGAACCGTCAAAAAAATTGCCACGATAGTCACGGTGAGGATGAGAAACCTAGTAGGTCGTAGGAAAACGACGCGAACGCAATAAAACTCAACAGTACGTTATAGGCCGTAACAGCACTTGGCAGTGATCCGTAGTGGGTCTTTCCGCGTGGTCACACGTCCATCCCGTTTGGTCCACGGTGGCCTGAAACGTGGTTGCCGTGGCCGCCGGGAACATAGTGTAAACGCGGCATTAATAAGTGATGAAACATTTACACACTTAATTCAAACATTGAATTATGTGGCTAATGTACATGTACTGCCACATCTAATGATCTCTGTCAATCAATGTTGTACTTTCTGGTGACTGACAAAAATGTACATGCTTGATGAAGCCCAGTTAGGGATACATCCAGAATTTGCTTTAACATGTGAGAGATACTTACACAATCTTCAAAGAAGGATTCTGATATGGTTTCTTCAAGCAAGCGCTCAATAATTTTCAAGGCTTTCTTCTCCAATGCAATCCGCTTTCTGGCAGCCATCTGCAAAGCCTCCTTCCTGAAATGATTAGAAAGATGGGGGCATACATGTAACCAAGGCTCAAGAATAGCACTTGCCCGCTTGCCCGGGGTAAGGTTTATGGAGGGTAAATCTAGGTAACAACAAATTTTAGTAACAGCGGTCTCTGACTTCCAACGTTTACAGAGGTGTACTAAGGGTAAAAGACGACACCAATACGAGGATTCACAGACCAGGGGATACAAGCGTTTCACCAAAATGTACATTTCTAGTTTTATTGTGGAAAGGTCCAAAAATCATGATCAAGACCCACCAAAAATTGACATTTTATCATATCTTATTGTAATTCATTGTAATCTTAGACTTGCTTCCGTAGATCACCATTTAACATTTAAATGATATCATTTCAAAATATCGAACTACTACGAAAGAACTGCAGAGGAACCCATTTTTGGTGAGTTTTTCATATTTTTTTCAAACTGTGACGATGAAATAAGGACAAAGTCCTCAAATGCATGTCCGATTCTGTCTTGTGGGACTAATTTCTTACTTGTTAGTGTAATAGATGGTGTAAAATCGGACATTTTCCATCTGTATGGGGTTTCTACTTTTTAGGAACTCTGCAGACTGAAAATACTACTGTGTTACCGAGGTTAAGTAGCTTTCGGCCTCTGCAGAGAGGAGATACTATAGGTATCTGTAAAGTACCTGCCAAGATAGTCCGATAACCCCTGAAAATCGACCAGGGATGCAATACATAGGTCGAAGCCTTCGGTCTATATATTGCGTTGCCATTTTTTCATCATCATTCATCAATCCTCAGAGTCAGACTCAGTCTCAGACAGTCACAGTGATCAATGTCACCTTGACCTTAAGTTTAACGATTGATTTGGTTGGCATTACATCACTATTTTCTCCTTATCCAGTCATGTAAAGAAATAAACTAATAAGACAATCCAGTTCAAAACCTATTGCATTGCATTGCACCCATACAAGTATAAAGGGTGTATAGAGCAATATCACACCTACTTGTGATCCTAAGAAGAGCTATATGGACCACATATGCCCAACACTGGAAAAAACAAACAAAGTTTGCACTGTGTGGATTGAATGATCCAGTCCCGCCAAAACTGGACAGAATTTTTTTCAGGACACTGGGCAGAAATTTTGTAACATTAAAAAATGAAATTGAAGCGATGAGTCCTTCATTTTCAAGTACTTACATGTAATGTTGAGGTCATTGGTAAACTATCCATTTGGAGCAATATTTCAGAGCACATTCTTGTGCCCAAGACTGCATAAAAAAACCACCACTCATTACTTTGTACACAAAAGTATAGAGTTGTCCCCATGTGTGTGGGCAATAAATGCTATACTACCCCTTTCACCCGTCTCTATTCTCTTCTTGGTAAATGTTCATTCATGTGTGAAGACATGTGCAATGCCAATGGGACAGGGTTCCAAAAATTTGGCACGTACAAATTTTAGAATTTTTATTAGGGTGATTGAAGGATAAATTATTTTTAAATCTATAAGAATTTTGAGGAAACACAACTACATATGTGATAAATTAATATTCACATCCAATACCTCTGTCAAATATCAACTTCTTCTCGATGTTCTCAATCCAGATGCACTGATAGGCCTGCAAAATATCGCGTGTAATCATTAGCTACCAATTTTGAGCGCGACATGCCCAGCCAGAAAATATTGCGTACACGCCCGTAGCACACTTTTGCCGAATGAGCGGACGCCATGCGCCTGTTGCTTAGCTTCAGCGCTAGCGTACGCGTACGCGATGTCTTCGCTCCTCCCCAATGATTTCTGTGCTTACGGAAGGGTATTCCCCATGAAGTAATGATCTTACGTACGTACATGTCTACGCACTCACCTCCCTGTTTAAATCATGTTTCTAAGCCTGTACACCATGCGGTCACAGGCCGCGCGCGATGTACATGTGCTGCGGGTTGGGTTCGAAGTCCAATCTCTCAGTGAAAAATAACGAAAGCTGATTGGCTGAATTCCGCACAGAGCACGTGCGTTCACAGTAGGCGGGGTCAGTGCATGCAGTGGCTAAAAATAGGTCTTGTTGCCAGGCGCATGTTGCGTGCAGATATTAGGGCAGATATGCATGCGGGCATCTGCAGTGCCCAAGATCGCGCTTCAATGGACGTGACGTAGTTTGTCAATCAACGTGACATCGCGCATGGCGTTGGGTGTGCATGCATATTCTGCCCCGCCTCCTGAATTCGCTGATACGGACAAGGGTGTTTTCGGAGCGTTTTTACAATAGGATCCGATGTAGCTAGCGAAAAACTAACCTCATAAATGGATTGTACATATCCGGAAATGTCTAAATCCGAATGGGGAAGTTTCTAGGGTCAACAATCTTGGAATAACAGCGATGCGAATGTTATCGTCGACAGTTTGAACACAATATTTTTGGAACTACAACTTCCCTGTTTCATGGTAGTATGGAGAAAAATGTGCTTTTTCATATGATACCAAACCCTTTAAGTATTTTCATAGCGTATCCTATTTTAATATCACCTCAAATCTGAGGCTTCTGGAAAAAAACCGTGACCATTTTCGGGGCTCCGCGCACAACACGCATCGTCCATAGAGCGGTGCGTATTGCCTATGGGAGCTGTTTTTGGCCCACACTAAGCGTGTACGCGTTCAGTCACCCTATTTTTATTTAAAAAACAAAACTGTGTCTCACTGTCTGTTGTAACCAAACTTTCAATTTCATATCTACCTGAACTGAAGAAATCATGTGGATTTATTCATCAAAGCTGAAACTATTACACATATCTATTCAGAAATGCAATTGTTTTGCCTTGAATGAGAATCGTACCCAAAGACGTCAAGTTACAACTCCCGCACACAAGGGGACTTTTCCATAGTCCAGCACATTAAGTAATGGGTGTCCACTCATGACGCAATCATGCCACACATTTTGGTGGGTTATTTTTAACCCACGCAAATAACTTCAACATCCACATTTTATTTAGGTAACTACGTGAATACAAATACGAGGTAAAATTTCAAATGAAGGACTCACCATTTCATTTTCCTTCTTTTTACAGCTTATTTTCTTTACTGGACCAGCCCGAAGAGCTTTTCGTGCTGAAATTTCCGTCCGAATTAATCAAAATGGCGTCGAATCGTGCGTAGTGCCCTCTAGCGTTATAAGCTCGAACAATGTCATAGACTTGACAAAAGTCGATGTGTGCAAACCACTGATCTACCTACGTACGCTGTAATTAGTACATGATGTAGGTCTACATGTTGTTTGGACCTGTCAAGGCTGCCACTCGTAACTTTATGTTATGACTCTGATGACTCTTAATGACTCTGACTTAATGTGTGCGTAGCCCACATCATCGGCGCAGAGCATGAAATTCCTTGCAGCCTGAGGCCATTTTAAGGGTTTTAGAAGCTCTCTATTGCTGTCTTAGGCTTATTTTTTAACACATGACAACACTAAATGGGGTCAAATCCACTGATTCAGATTCATTTCTTTTCAAAAAGGTGGTTGGGCGGGAGAAAAAAGGAGAAACACAGCTAGGGCGGGAGAAATTCAAACTCAAGCGGGAGAGCTGGAGATTTTATGAAAATGGACTCAAAGCGGGAGATCTCCCGCCGAAAACGGGAGAGTTGGAGTCTCTGATACATGGAAGCGTATGTCTGTGTGTGAGTGTCCGACAGTACTGTGGGGACTCCGAAATACTTCTACACGCTCTGCAAACACACAAACATAACATACACTCACAGAAAATATGCAGACAAACACTGGCACATGACGTGACTACCTCTATGCACACACGGACAGACAGACCGTGAGAAGGAAGAATGGCAAACAAAACATGAGATGAGGAAAAAATGAAATGTCAAAAAATAAAAATAAAAAGGAAGAAAACATAAAGGAAGGAATGAAGAAAAAGAAAAAATGGAAAGGCAAAAGAAAATCATAATTTCAAGTTTATTCAAATTTTTCATTTGTAATTATATTTATTGTACATTCCATCCATACTAATGGAAACAAATCAACTATTGCAATAAAACTGAATCCATTCCATCCCTCAATCCTTTCCTTCATTCCATTCCTTCTATCCATCCATTACTTCATCCACTCATGCACTCATTTTCTTCCATCCATTCCTTTCTTCTATCCATCCATTAATTCATCCATTCACTCATTCATTCCATCCCTCGATCCTTTCCTTCATTCCATTCCTTCCATCCATCTATTCACTCATTTATTCAGGCATTCATTTTCTTCCATCCATTCATCCATTCCTTCTATCCATCCATCAATTCGCCTCGATCATTCCTTCATTCAGTTCCTTTCTTCCATCCATCCATGTATTACTTCCATCTATCCATCCATTCCTAGTTTCCACCTTCTTTCTTTCCTTCCATTAATTCATCCAGTTGACTTCAAGCATTTATTCATCCCTTCATTCATTCCCACCCGCCATTCATTTCATAGAACATCTAATGAAAGTACACGTACATAACCCAGGACATAACCCTGCACATGAAAAAAAAATCACAAATTAAAACTCCTTGATTGAACAAGACTACTTATCACACGTTGCCTCTCGATTGTGCGCATGATCGATTCAGATCGGGAGCAGACGACGAACTGGGCGGGTGAGTTCTGAAAATGTATGCTGTATTTCCCTCTTTTTCTCCCTTTTTAAAATTCAGTTTTAAAAAAGTAATTATAAATTTATATATTTAGAATTGTAAAAGCATATTCTTTAATCATAATAGCATGTCATAGCTCAAAATTGGGTATTAAGAAAACAAATTCACGATGTTCAAACTTTGAGAGGGATTTACAGTGTTGGGCCGTAAGTGGTCCGTATATAGGACCACATACTTCAGCATTGAAACCAATCCATGCAAGTGTACTAACTTCATATTGAATATATGGGACTGAAGTGAAGCAAACGGCAAAATATTGACTGCTACAACAATTCTAATTTCCTATTATACTACGAGTTACAACGCTCACCTTTCCTCATCTTTTTTGGCATCTTTGTTTTCCTTCCTTGCACCAACATTACGAGGTGTTGCCATTTCCCAGTCTATATAGTATAGTCTATAAACAAAAGCCTACGTCTGAAAATGTAAACACGTTTTACCAGTCACAGGGCGCAGACATTTTGAGGAATTGTTTATGTACAAATGCACCGAAGGGGGAGACATTGCCCAAACTCATAGAGAGCTATGCCCAAACTGGACACAGACGTACATGACTAGATTTTTTTAAATCTAATACGTCTGTGAAACTGGATCAAGATTGGTGGAGAAGTTCAGAGAAAGTATGATTTTCCTCTTCTTGGGCCGGGGGGAGGGGGGGGGGCACAAATCATGTCGTCCCACTTTAAAAAGTAATAGGGGATATTATGTTACGTATTTGTCTCCACCCCACCCCTCCCATGGAGCATGCACAGTCTATACCACAAGTATTTGATTTGATTTGATTTGATTTGATTTGATTTGATTTGATTTGATTTGATTTGATTTAACTTGATTTGATTTGATTTGAAATTTATTTTCTACATTTTCAACAAATTAACAATTCAAAGAAATAATCATTTTACACAATTCAACATAATATATCACATAACGCATATTTACATAACAATGATAACAATACGAAAAACAAAAATCATGAACAAAATTAACATTACAAAATAAAATCCACAAGTATATTCTATTGATGACAATAGCTATTTTGCTTAATTTGGAAATTAGATTTGGTATAACTGATTTGATTTGGTTTATTTCTGCATTTTGTAGACATGAAAGAAAACACAAATGAATAATAATGGATACAATTTTTCCTTGAAACCATTTTGAAAATACAATAAAAGAAAAAAACATGCTGTTATGAGTAATTTACAACATAGGTTATTACAGTTGATACAATATTGAATTTATAAGATAACAGACAAACTCTTCGTACTTGAAAATGCAGGGGGTGCCGTTATAAGTTTAAACTTAAAAGCAAGGGGCAACCCTAAAATAAATTGGTGTAAGGAAATTTGTCAGGATCGATAAACAGTAAAATGCAAATCGTTGCATTAATGAAAAGTAATGATTGCTATAAGAAATTTGCACAAAGGGGGAAAATTAGAACAGTAATTCATGCAGGAAGCAGTGAGTGCATATGTGTGCGCGTGGGTGCGGTGCGGGTGCGTCGCGCTGTACCAACCTGAAATGATCGATTTTGAAACAGTGAAATTATCATAATCAAATAACTGATCAGACTTGAAAAATTGACCATTTAACATGGGGATAGAAAATTTCGATTTAATTGTTATACTGAAGCAAAAGGTGTTTTTTAATAGTGCTTTAAAAGTAAAAATGGATGTGCACGATTTATGCAATGGAAGAGAATTCCATACATCGGGTCCATGATATCGGATAAGTCTATATATGAGCAACAAGAAGTTTGGGATTATTCAAGTGAAAATCCTTTTCTGTGACGTGTGGGATATGAAATGTATAAGGCTTATACGATGTGTAAGGTTGGTGGGATGTATAAGGCTTATACGATATGTAGGGTTGGTGGGATGTATAAGGCTTATACGATATGTAGGGTTGGTGGGATGGTATAAGGCTTATATGATGTGTAGGGTTGGTGGGATGTATAAGGCTATACGACGTGTAAGGTCGGTCGGATATGTAAGACTTAAACAATATTCAATATTTTGTTGGCAAGGATGGATTAGATTAATGTTTAAGATTTTGTTGACAATGATATACAATGAATAATAAAATATGGATTGTGAACAATTGAGAAATTGAACGATATCTTTGTTATCATTTTTTGTCTCCTTTACTTTTAAAATTAAATGCTTCATTTGTAAAATGTGTGATTGTACTTGGTGATGAGTAATGGAAAGAGTGAATGATGGTGTATTTGTTACAGTTATCCTTGACATTTATTTTAAATTGAACTCAAATTGAAGGAAAATTCTCTTTTTTGAGTGTATCAATTTTAATAGGAAATGGCGCCCTTTTCTGGATTTTTTACAGTCCATTTTGAGCATTTTAGTCCAGATTGAAAAAAATTCCTGTTGAATGTATATCGTGATTGAATTGAAATGTGTTTTGGAAGAGAGGGAGTAAATTTTGACTACATTTATACATAAATATGCGGCAGCCTGATAAGTATGGATATCATGAGAGTTTTTAGTTGTTTGAATAGCGGATCGGTGTGTGATAAATAGTGTGAATTTGTACATAGCCTCAGAGCTCTTTTTTGGAGTAATAGGATAGCATTTAATTTTGTTTGATTACAGTTTGCCCATACAATGTTACTGTAGTTTATGTGGGGCAGTACAAGTGCATTATACAACATAATTAGTGATACAACATAATTAGTATTATGGTCACAAATCATCTTTCATGGCATCAGTTGTGTTTCCTGAGTGTTAAGGATAAATCCTTTGTGCTAACCGTGTATCTCTGAGCTCTGATGAGGTCTAAAAAATAATGAAGCCCTGAAAAAATACAGGTCAAAACAAAATTAATTGTGAAAATCATTGAGCAATCATTCCAGTTATAGATTTGTTTTGGCCACATGACATATTCATGTGCCAACTGTCTACAGTTTTGTGTTTTAAGGTGTTTATGTGTCCATTCAAGACCATCATGGAAGTCAGATATAAAAGTTTGACAGTTTTTGATATTGGACTTCCACAATGTTATAGCCCCCAAGTTAAGTTTTGGTTGATTGGACAACTTTTTCGTCAAATCGTTCAGAAAGTATTCTGTTGTCACCCCAGACATCAGAAAACAGTATCCAATTCGTTGTGTTTATAGTGACAATTGCATTGTCAACATTATAGGAGAACATAATAGCAGTATGTACATTACCTACAGGAAATGTCGCGACCCTCCCTCCCAACATTTAACATTTTAAGCAATTTCTCAAAACAGGATATAGTTTCAAAGCGGACAATTTTCAGGTCGTTGGTAGATGATGTAGGTCTATCTGAAACATAATTGCAAAGAATTACATTTGTTACCATTTACAGTGTCGTAACTCGTAATAGGAGGAGATCATGAATCATTGTTTGTATTGTTCCTCTTTTTGCCATGTTTTATTATCTATTATAGGTCATTATCTTTTCAATATCGAAATACATTATGCAACAAGTAGTTCACTTTATCTCATGAAATACATAAATTACAAGTGTTTGTATATAGTTCGTACACAAATAATCAGTATTTCTAATAGGATAAGCAACTCATACTGTATGACTCAACTAATTTATTCATTGATTTATAATTATAAAGTGTTATCTTTGTATTTACCAGCGGGTTTTTTTTTTTCTGAACATGTAAAAATAAAACTATCAATGTCAGTATTAGTATAGTATTATTAATAAAGCCAAGTGTTAGAAAAATTACTTCATGTACTTTAAATACGATTTTTTTTTAAGGCACATATTGAAAAGGTCTGTACCCTGGGACGGGATTTGGAATCAAAAGATGTATCCTAAAGAGCACACACTAAGTCATCAAAGCCTAAATACTGGCAGCAAAAGATCTTCCATAACCTTCGGGTTATAATGCTGTATACTGATGTGCTAAATTCCACAGACTGTTAATTGTCGGTATTTATTAAATTTAACTACCCTTTCCCCTAGCCCCCTCCCCCGCCCCAGAAAAAAGAAAAAAAAATCGAAGCCAAGCCACTTTTGAAAATAACTTGTGTTTCGCTTTACCGAATGTGACATTATGTTCGTTTTCAACAGTTCAACGGCCTTGATAAGAGAGGGCGCTACAACATGTTTTTGTACAGTCCGAAAGTTTGGTCTGACATTGTCCAACGTGTTATTCACTCATATTTCTGGGTTCAGGAAGGAAATGGTATTAATAGGATAAAAAACAGGGATAAATAAGAAGAACATGAAGCAAAATACTTCCAAATAATGTATATAAGGGTATATAAACCCTACCCCTCTTGTACGCAGGGAGGGGTAGCTGATAACAATCCTATTTTATGTTCCAATAATTTCCTGAACATCGACTCAAACAGAAACTAGATTATTTTGAGAAGCAGACGTTTTTCTGTTATGAGCATAGTTTGTCTGAGGTTTTGCTGATACATTTGTTCAAAAATACTTCAAATGGTCACAATAAACGAAAAGATGACAAACTACATAGTGTTATGTTTATAATTCAAGAAACTTGGGCAAATACTTCGATTAAAAAATCAATGTAATTTACGCCCATTTTTTAAAAGTGAAACAAAGGGGGCATGAAATATGTACCCCCAAGAGTTGAAACAACAACAACAACAACAACAACAACAACAACAACAACAACAACAACAACAACAACCAAAAAAACACAAAAGAAAACAAAAAGATTCAAACGTGTAGTGTTGGGGATAGTGGGTCAAACTACAACAGAATGTTAAAGTGGTGCCCTTTCAAGGGCGTATAGCTGGGGTGGTGGGGGGGGGGGTGCACTGGGTGCATGTGCACCCCCTGCAGAGCCATAGGAATTCCACCCTAATAGCAAAAAAGAAATTTGCACCACCTTTTTTTGCTTTCAACGCCTGATTTTCTCAGATATATAATAAATGCGCTATGAAAGAATGTATGTATGAATATTCACCGCTGACAAATGTCATGGTATAACTCTTCATTAATCTTAGACGTTCCATATGGATATAATCGAGAAATAAACGAAAATGTAAGTCAAGAAAAATAAAATGATGATCATGCTTTTCATTCAGTGACAAACATATACAGTGTCGCATAAATTCATGTATACAATTTGATCAACATCATTATAGGCCTAATAATGATATTTATCAAATTGTAGACATGGATTTATTCAATTATAGCACTTGCATGTTTCATTAGCCGTGGTTATGTATCTCAGTCAGTGGAAGCCGTAATCGCTCGTGATTATTTAATTTAACATAAAGTCTTTCAAACCAATTAATGATTGACCATTATCCCCTTTTCATGGTTGAAAAGGGAAAATGAAAGTATAAGTAAACTTACTAACGAAACCTTTTTCGTTTCCTGCAGATTCTAGTTAATTCAAATGTTTTTATGAGGCCAGGAAACACTGATTGATTGATTGATTGATTGATTGATTGATTGATTGATTGATTGATTGATTGATTGATTGATTGATTGATTGATTGATTGATTGATTGATTGATTGATTGATTGATTGATTGATTGATTGATTGATTGATTGAATGATTGATTGATTGACTTATTGGTTGGTGGATTGACTCATTGATTAATCAATTGATTCATACATTCACTCACTCATTCATTTGACGGTACATTTATTTATTCTGCTCTTTCTTTTTTTTCCGCATGAATCATGTGATTAATTACTAAGTAAATTTCTCTATTTATATGTTTATTTATTTATTACTTGAGAGGAACACCATTTTGCATTGTGCATACAGATTTCATTATTCTTACTTGAAATTCTGTAATTTGTCTGAACTAAATTAGAAAAGAATAAATGTAGAAACATCCAAAGAGCAAAATATTGAATCATCCCAGCTAAACATCGCCATCGGGTCGTGTGGCGCGTACACGTGATAATGTCGACGGAAGAATTTTCATCCAAGCCCGTAGCCAGTATTTCATATGAGGGGGCGCGTATTACTTTTTACAAGATAATTCTCAATCAAAACACGTAAATTTCTTCGTTAAATTGGATTGATAGTCGTACAGTGTTTTAGCTTTGATTTTTGATGTGATTTACGATTAATTGCGCGAGCGAGCGCAGCTATAGCGAGTGGTTTGGATGAATTTGTAATCAGGGATATAGTCGAGGCCGCCCTTGAGGCCGGATTTTGCCGGCCTTGGCCTTGGCCTCGGACCGAGTCACGTGTACAAAGTCTATGGGAAAAATATTTTTCCAGTGGCCTCGTGACTAGGAACGGCCGGCCTCGACTACATCCATTTTTGTAATTCTTATCACTCCTAAAACTGCATGATGGTGTACTCTGGTTCAAGTTCGTACCCAGTGTTCTGTGTGAGCGTTCTGGTAATAATGGTCCATCTTTATCATTCTTCCAAACTTTACAAATTACATTAGAAACGTAAAACCGTGTCATTTCAAATAAGCTTCACTTTAACGAGAGCACCAAGCACAACACTAGCAGTCAGAATTATTATACACACAAAAAAAAAAGTAACTACCCCCTTTTTTAAAACAACCATAACTTTTCAACAAATTAGTTTTCGCAAAATAATTTGGGAGGGGTATTTCTATACTTATTGACTAACATTTGTGTAAAAATGTGAATGATCCGTCAAGCCATGCATGCATTGAAGGCCAAAATGTCACTTTTCAAAAGTCACAGGGTTTATCTCTTATGCCCAAATAATGGTGTAAATAATGACATTTTTTTTATTTTGTTCATACTCAAACATGACATGGTTACAACCTTTTATGTTCGTACAATATGTAAAGATACATTTTGCTTGAAAA
>JZLH01S0631341.1:9986-20127 GCA_001188425.1 Eucidaris tribuloides | reverse complement strand
GTAGTAGTAGTAGTGTCGTGTGTGTGTGTGTGTGTGTGTGTGTGTGTGTGTGTGTGTGTGTGTGTGTGTGTGTGTGTGTGTGTGTGTGTGTGTGTGTGTGTGTGTGTATGTGCGTGTGTGTGTGTGTGTGTGTGTGTGTGTGTGTGTGTGTGTGTGTGTGTGTGTGTGTGTATGTGAGTAATGGGGTGGCTTCCAGTCATATTGAAGTGGTAGAGTTTCCCTTAATAGTTTGAAAGTTGAAATACAAATACATCTATTAATCATAACGAGTTTATATGCATGAGTAAGCCTGTGGTATATAGTAAAGAATAAAAAAGGACGTAATGATATATTTGCCGCCCCTACCACCCTCCCCCTCCCTCCTCGCCCCCCATCCCAAGTTCCACAAAGACAAAGAATATCATGAGTGGAGCAGAAATATTCCTGTGTACTAGACAGTTTCTTTTAATAGTTTGAGAGTTGAAATACAAATACATCTATTATTTCATAATCATAACGAGTTTAAATCCATAAGTAAGTCTGTGGCAATAAAAAAAAATGACGTAGTAATATAATCCCCCTGCCCCTTCGACAAAGAATTCATGAGTGGAGCAAAAATATTCCACTATCATTCCAGTTGGGTTCATTTCTGGATGTGTAGATAGCATATGAGGATACTAAAGCTAGTTTACTGAGGTCATTGCACACCTTCTTTTGTTTCTCAGGCCAACATATTTTACAAGTTCATGAAATGTTTCTTTGTTTTCTGTTGATACGAACCCCCTAGAACCCACCTCAAAGCACAACAACTGACACTGGAAACCTGCTTGTTTCAGACGAGTAGGCCTACAGCGTATTTGTCCTGTTTAAGGCAGTGACTCTTTGATGTGTTTGGCTCAAACGGCACGGTTAGTTCAAATATGACAATTTCTTCCTTTTTGTAATTGATTAGGCCTATAGGCCTAACCATGTCAGGACTATAGTGGGAAGAATGTTCTAAAAGGAACACTTTAAACAACCTTTTCTTAGAGTGTGGAAATAACTCTCAAAAAGGAGTGAATTTACCCACATTCTTAAGTTGATTACATTGTAGATGGGAGTGGTTTTATTCTTCAAAACGAAGTGACCCTTTTTAACCCTACTTCCCATTGATCATCTCTGAATCAGGCTAATGTCAATTAATAAATTATTAATAAATTATTAAGTTTTCTAACATTCTTAAATTATTAAGTTTTATATTATAAACCTTATCTATCTAACGTTATATTATGTTAAACCTACATGATGTTAGATTTTATTTAGTGAATGAATCTCAGTTACAGTAACCATGGAGCTTATTGAGCCACGTTCGGAAAGATAATTAATTTAAATATAACGGTCTGAGTGATCTTATCAAACCCCATTATCAAGGGGTTGACCCCGGGGTTGAAAATGTGATTACACCATTTTAATCCAAAACTTGTAATCACCAATCGAATACTGCATGATTCAATTGAATTTTATTGATGAACGCTTCAACACAAAATCTAATGTGCAGTTCTGCTCCTAAATAACAAGAAATATCTTATTATTTCGTTTAAGTTTTATCATTGGTTGTTTCCGTGATCAAACCTTCCGAAGAAAACTTACAACAACGAAAAAAAACACACGGTATTCCTTCGTCACAGATTTTCTTTTACATGACGAAGTATAAAAGTCGCATAATGCGATTGGCCAGTCAGGCAATGACCTCACATGACGCAATGCAATGTGGGATATTATTAGTGCAATCGCCTTTCGTGCGCGCGTACAGACGGTGCCGTACGTACGCGTACGCACCGGGATATAATCGCGCGCGTAAATATACTTCATGCATGCATGTAGTATCGTGGTAATAGTCAGGCTTTTGATCCCGTCTGATTTGTGAGTCAATTTCTATTGGAAATCGACGATAATACAAACTTGCTCACTTCCTGAAATTGCTTGCCACGAGTGGGGAGACGGGCTGTTGAATTGACGGAAATATCGAGTGCTTCTGTGGCAGACTCTACAATGCTACTACATAAACCAAGTAGAGTCAGCATCAGTCCCAGTTGTTGTTCTATTCAGGGGAACGATCGATAGAGGATGAAATCATTATTTTCACAAGCTTTGTGTAATAGCTTCGATAGCTAGTTGTACAAATCTGGAATACTGTTCAACTAGTGTTCGCACGACTAAGTTCGCGAAAAGTCGGTAGTCGGACGGTACACCGGAGTCGCGATCGACAATCGGAACACAAATAGGCTTTGTATACATGTTTAATATTTGTATTAAAAACTGAGTCAAAAGACGTGAAAATTGAACAGAATACAATATTTATCCACCATTTTGTGGGCAGGAAATGAATCCCCTATCTCTCTTTGATAAGCTAAATCAAACAAACTGGGCAGAATGTTTTACTTGGTTCAGCTATAATGGTGCAATGGCTATATGTGGCGTATACGTGCGACCCGACTGCGACAGCGCATTGCAGCCCAACACCAATCTTGAAAAATGACGTTGAATCAGCCGATAGTCGATCTAAATAGTGGAGTCGCGACTATTGGTTGGCGTACTAGTCGACTTCTCTAAAAGGCTGAAGTCGTGCAACACTAGTGTCAACAAAAACTTTGCAAAAATGGCTGCAGTGGTTGTGGCATATGCATATACCATGAATTTTTTCTTTTTTTAAAGTCAAGGTTAACCGACTCTCAAACCATCGCCATCCGCCACGCTCTCCTGCGCTACAAGATGATAATGACAGCCAAATATAAAGAGGGCCTAACACATTACCTGGTAACATACTGTTATGCCAATTTCCAAGAAACGAATTATAGAGTAAAAGTGAATCAACCATAGGAACTGACACGCAGTAAGTAGGCGCTAAGTGTTATAAAAAAATTAAAATATATTCCCTTCAAGCCTGACATTAGATTGGCTAATTCTGAAATTAATTCATGTTGTAGTACGTAAGATTTCCTCAGGTTTTCTCTACATTTATGTACATAGGTCTCGATAACGTGGTCATAGACTGCTGTAGCTGTGTAAGGGACTTGTGCCGAGAAAAAAAACCAGGACACTAAATTATCAAATACAGGTGATTATACATTTCCCATTCTATGTATCAAGAGAGTTAATTACTTAATTTTCCCAGTCATACTAGAGCATGGTTCTTTTTGAGCTAAATAACAAACAACTTAGTTAGATTATATCACCAGAGTCATATTCAGCAGTATTAAGAGGCAAGGTTTGATAAGTCAGTAATTTCAGCTTTTTCTAAGAGGTTTAAGGCATAATGAGGCAATCCTTTGATGACATGGACAATCCCATCGAAATTAAACGTAAATGGCAGCATATATCAATATGTTACATGATGAAATTGTGCTCTAAAAACAGTGCCTAAAAATTGAAAGTTCGGCAACGCCATGTCCAGATGATCTGGTGAATTCTACTACACCGAGACAAAAAAGTCTTATAAGATGAACTAAATAACTGAAGATGACAATAATTTGGGAAATATCTTGTGAAAATTGGTCACTAGACAATCTGACAGGCTCAAAAAGTTAAGGTTGGGATGGGGACTCTAGTAAATTCCAAGAGGTTATGTAAACTTTGGTAGATATGTGTATGTATTAGATGTACACAGACATGTAGAAATCTTAATGCTGGACATTGGAAAATAAGAACATTTTGTTAAGTAATGTGCAGAGGAAAAAGGGAGAAATAATCAAATTTTAAACAAACATATCTCATAAATAAGTTTGATGGAGCAAAGGAGTCATTCATAGCACTTCAAGTAGTGTTATGCTACTAACATAGTAACCCAATACTCAACAAATGCATATGTCATTGCGCATATGGTGTCACTGTCTATAGCATGTCAATCCCATTTGAAATTTTGCAACCATCTGCAAGCGTCATTTGTGTATTACGATCAAAGAGAAACATGGCTTGTAAATTTGGTGGATGATCAGGATGGTCACTTATGCTCATTACTGATGCAGGTAACTGACTTTGAGTTCATTCAGATTAGTGGAAGAACAGAGCCACCTGGACAGTTCATCAGACATTGTTAATGCTTTTAGAATGTTGGAAAGAGGACTGTTGTACTTTGGAGTACCTGTGTAGACAACTGTGAAGTGTGGCATGCATATGAAGGGGAACTCAATAGCGAAGGAAATAACATTAAAGTGGAAATGAAACCCAGACACATTCCGCATTCAGTGGAACAGAACAATACACAGAAGGAAATGTAGTGAAGTTTTGAAGCAAATTTGGTTGAACAGTTCAGAGTTATGTTTGGTTCAAGATTATTTGACAACTCTACCAGTTTTTAGATGAAAGTGTGGAGAATCTCATCTCGCTTTGTTCACAAATTTTCACTTATTCTCATTTTTATTCAATCTGATTTGCTCTTGTTTGTTGTGCAAGTATGTCCTGGCAAAAATGATTCTATATGTTTTCTGAAAGAATTAGATTACTTTCTCAAGCTGTAGGGAAGTGATTTTCCGCGATGCGGAAAAAAGGACGGAACTAGGATAAAGCCTTTCGAAAACAAGAAAGTGCTTTCAAAACGAAAATTCACGGAAAAACATATTTTTCCCTCAAAATGTTCACATTCGAAGGAAAAACTCGTAAATTTGTTACAGAAATTACAAGAAATTGACCAAACAATTCTCTGAACGACAAGAAACAGTAAAAAAACTTCAACAACCACAACAACAGGCCGATTGCACAGTGCATCGACATAGATCTAACGACTAGATGACATACGAAAAGAATCACAGACAGGCTGCAGGAACACAGGAGATGAACAGAAACATACAATCATGCAGCAAAACGCAACAAACACAAGAACACCATGATAACATTCAACACAAATATGTCTCATCATAAATTAACACGAACAAACTCAACACAATCAATACACTTGATGACCAACATTTTCGAACGGTATCAAAATAAATTCATTTCGATCGTATCAACGAACCTGACAGGTTATAACAGTACGGGCGCGGAAGTCTATACAAAGACGTTTATAGCGCGCTAGCGGCTTCGGAGCGGCTCTACGAATTATTGCAAAAAAAAAAAAAAAAAAAAAAAAAATAAAAAAAAAAAAAAAAAAAAAAAAAAAAAAAAAAAAAAAAAAAAAAAAAAAAAAAAAAAAAAAAAAAAAACAAAAAAAAAAAAAGAAAAAAAAAAAAAAAAAAAAAAAAAAAAAAAAAAAAAAAAAAAAAAAAAAAAAAAAAAAAAAAAAAAAAAAAAAAAAAAAAAAAAAAAAAAAAAAAAAAAAAAAAAAAAAAAAATATACAACAGTACCGGGGCCGGCATGAATGTGGTCATAATTTGTGCGATAGAAGTGAACTACGACTGCACAATACCTGTGCGGTGGGATTCACGACAGTCTTAGACTCGACTCATTACCGCCAGTGGTTGTTGTGTGACATCATAACAAGGGAAGCACGCAAACAGATACAGTCTCACTGATGGACAGTAATCAGCCAGCTGCACTGCACTGAGCGAAAAGTGCATTGTTATGGGGACTAAGCAAGCGTATCGTCGTTGTCGCGATGTGGATAGAAAAGGACTAGATAAGTCGGGGAAAGTTAGAAAAGTGGAATAATCAAAATCTCTAAACGTAAGAACAAAATTAAGTTTAATGCAAACGGATTTGTCAACACCTTATCGTAGCATGAGTTTCGTGAGACAAATGTGATTGTATTGATTTTATATGTAAACGGAATTGCAGTTTTCATGTATACAAAATTATGGGGAACGGAATTTCCGTTTTTCAAGCGGTGAAACGAATTTAAGATTTCTGAAACGGAAAAGGGTTTTTTGAAACGGAAAGATCATGTCCGCTACAACTACACTTTAAAACTGGAAATATTGAAATTTGTGTACAAATCATGGAAGTCTCCACACTTCTCATCTGAAAAATGGGTAAGTTGCAATGTAAGGATCTCACATAAAAGGATAAAAAACCTTTGAAAATCATAACTTCAATCCGTTCAACCAAATTGCTAAGTTTCATATTTTCCCATCTTGTTTTCGTATTCTGCAATTCAGAATAAAGAATGTCTGGGTTTCATTCCCTTTAACCTTATAATGTTAGTATAGTTACATTTCTCAAATTTTCAAGCACAAGAAAAACATACTAGCACCCTTCTGCATCTAAACTACCGTGCTAGCTTTGAAGCTTCAATATTGGCATCTATTGTGATTATACATGAGGACTTACAGGAAAGATATTGATTTAAAATATCTTGGTAATCTCTCTTTTTTGTTGATGAGCTTATGTAATACAGTGTTCGGGCAGCAAAATTCTATACGGGGTAACAACTGAGGGCTGTTTTGTGATTTTAGGGGCTATTTGTTAATTTGGGGACTAAATCACCCTCAGCCCCAATGTATTTCGACGCTGTGCACGTGTTGCTTAATTTGTTATCCATGGTCAACTTGACTAGCTTTACAGTGGGTAAACTGTGTCACTGTGTGAATTACTTTTTATTTTTATTGTTGTTAAAAAAAACAACTGATCCTTCCAAGAATTGACTGTAAGTGTAATTCACTGTTTGTTAGCCTACGTATATCAGATATTGTACACAAAGATACCTTGTACATGAAACGTGATTACTATCGCTCTCAAAACGTTGTGTTCATAAGCGATGTGATCGTGTAAACGCTAGTAAGCTTCAAAAAGTAGGCTATTTATTATTATATGAGCAGATGGTTATTTCAACAATTTAAACTGACAAAAACAAACCACTGTTGAGATCTTAAATTTGCACTGCATTTGGCAATGAAATGGTGTTTGTGATCATTTAACCTGCACTATATGAAAGTGTACTGTGATTTAAATTGTAAAGCACAAATGCCAATTTTTGCCAATGAGATAAACTACTGAAAAAAGCTACATCATTTATGGTCATGTGTCTATGTGGGACCCCCAAATACGTGGTGGTTACATTTCAGTCCTCTTCTTAATAAACTTGATGCGATCGATGCTATCCTTTATCAATTATAATGAATTTGCTCAATTCTGCAGCAAAATTAACTCTGGCTTTTGAATCTGATTAAGCAATCTTGCATTACACTTTTTTAATTAGCGTACAAATAATGCCAAAAATGTTAACTAGGGTATGAAATCTGTGGATAACGGATTAGGATGGTGTACAATCTCTATTGGAGAAATTGCAATTCACCATGTATTCTTTCGTTTTCTACTATTCAGCAGATAAGCTACTTGGAGTTAATTATGCATCTGAACTAACTTGACAGCATAATTGTACGTTCTACAATCTCATAGTAACAGAAACTTAAATGCCTTCTAGGTCATTAATTACTTAATTAATTACTGGTTGTTAGCTATGCTTGGCCATTGACTGTACACTTAATGAGACAGATAGTAGCATGTAAACCACAAGTATGTTCACTTGCAGGCTAAAATTTGGTTAAAATTTGAATACACTCTACTGATCCATTTATTAACAATATCTAACTATTTAATCTCAAAATTTGTTAGTTAGGTTTATATAATTATTTTTTTCATTAGTGTAAGATTATGTTTTTGTGACAAATCGCAACACAATTTTAACGATATTTGTCACATGCCTGTATACCTCATCTGAAAAATCAAAAAGTAGTAAACCATACATTTTCTAAAGCTAAATTTGCTTTTCACAATATAAACATCAATATTTGAGCCAAAACTTAATACTAACAAGTGTATGATGGTCATCAATATCACAAAACTATAGCTTTTTGTATATTACCCTTTAATTTTTTACAACGCCTGTATAGCAACTTGACTTGTAAATGATTAATTCTGAAGTAAAGCTTTCAAAAATGTTACTTTTGTTGGTTTCTGAGAGTACTTTTTGAGTTATATAATTAAAATGCAAGAATGACAAAATTCATAATTTGTGTGCCTGTAACGCAAAGGGTCCCACAAAACATGACTTATACATGTAATCAAGGGGAAATACTTTCACCATCAGAAGTTACATCATCACTCACAGGAAATTAAGAAATAAGATACTTGTCTTTTACAAGAACCCGGTTGTTGCTCAGTTAGTAGACGTCCGCTATAGCTATAAATGAATGGCAAAAAAAAAAAAAAGCTACAAAATTCTTTCATCTCGTGCACATAACAGACAGGATACTTCTGCCTAACATAAATAATCCAGGACAAAGCAAATTCTCCAATCGGCATTTCAAAACCACTTTTTAAAGCCAATGGCAAATCAAAATAGTTCTTCTCCTGCCAGTCATTAGTAACATCTGCGACCACACACCGTCCATTCCCAAGGTTCCATGCTGGAATGTTGCAAGCAGTCAAA
The DNA here is from genome assembly GCA_001188425.1 of Eucidaris tribuloides. NCBI lineage: Eukaryota > Metazoa > Echinodermata > Echinoidea > Cidaroida > Cidaridae > Eucidaris > Eucidaris tribuloides. Next base: position 11,806 of record JZLH01S0631341.1, on the reverse strand, counting down.
CAGAAAAAGAGGAGATAGGAACAGCAAGAAGGTACTAATAATATCAAAAAGAATTATGTGCAATGCAAAAGTTGCAATGTCAAAGTCAAAACATATTCAAGACACACACGACAATATCATTATCAGACATAATAACTCTTTGTCATGTTTTGGAGAAGGACAAAGACAGGTATTGAATGCTCAGAGAACAGAGACTCCATCTGTTTCAGCGGGAGATTCTCGCTTGAGTCCATTTTTCACAAAATCTCCCTCCGTCTGAAGTTTTTAATTTCTCCGCCTAGCTGTGTTTTCCTTTTTTCTCCCCGCTAACCACCTTTTTGAAAAGAAATGAATCTGAATCAGTGGATTTTGACCTCATTTAGTGTTGTCATACGTTAAAAAATAAGCTAAGATAGCACCAGACATGCAGAGAGTTTCTAAAACCCTAAGAATGGCCTCTGGCCGTTAAGGAATTTATGCTTTTGCGCCGGTGAGGGGGCTAGCGCGCACATTAGTCAGAGTCTCCGGTTTGTAGGGTCTCGGCTGCCGCTTAAGAGGTGTTTGGGGTTGGAGTCTCTGGAGAATTATTGGTATATTCACTTATTATATCCCTCTTGAATATTCATGATCATTTCTAAAATGCAATTGGTTGATTGATGCTCAGTCATAGTCATACAATCAAAATTAATTCACTAGAAATTAAAAATCCTCGCCAAAGCTCGTACATTTTCACTATTTTTGTCTGGGCAACTGCGCATATTACTGCACATCCTCATTACCGCGAAAACAAAAACTTTTGAGTGTGTAATTCTATGTTATTTTTTTTAGTTCAATGTTATTTTTACATTCATTTGTGTTACAATGAAATTTCACATTAACCTTCATTTATTGGCGGCGATTTATGAATTTAATTATAAATTAAAAATGCTGAAATGCCGAATAAAAAAATACCATCAAAGCATTACGTTCAAATTATAATAGTGAAATTATCTATCTTTCGGATGGACTGGCAAATTCCTTGAGGCTAAGCCTTCGCCCAGTCTCAGAAAAATATTACTTTGGCCTAGACTCTACTGCAGTCTCGCCTACTTTCTCACAACTTGGTATATTCTAATGGAGTAAACAATCAACAACCAAGTTCTGTATGCTGCGAGTACTAGTACAGTCAACCGCACAGTCCACACAGTCCAACGGTACTCCCACATTGGTCACGGCTCGCACACAATCTAAGGCGGGTTCAATTTAGGACATGCATACGGGTATAACAATAACATGGCCGCCGACATGTACGCGACAGTCAACAATGGCATCCACATCCAGACATAATCTCTATCAGTCTAGCAACAACAATAATGACAACTGCAACACCGCTCAACACTATAGGGAATTCAATGATCAACAAGCAATAAACATCTCGGAATTTTCATACATAAAGCATTCTTGTTTCGCAAACGCGTGATCATTGTCGTTTTTACCTCAGATGACCTCTCCCCTCTGTGGAGAAATTTTCTTATGCCCCAACTGAAACCATCGTTTCACCACCAACGGATCTCATAAATCATTCATTGCCTTACTGACTACGACTAACTTACCCAATCTGGCATATTATCCATCTTAGAATCATTTGTATTTCCTAACGTAGCTATAACCGCTACAGAAGCGAAATTGTAATGAAATAGCTCAAATTTTCGTCGTCATTCTCGTGAATTACCGCAGAATCGACGACAAAATTGCTCGTCCTATATCGTATACCGTGTATGCTTATCTCTAGCTCGGCCGCTACGCTCGCGCCCCGCGCGCGATGCATAACAGCCTGCTGCTTCAGTAGGCTTCGTGACAGA
>JZLH01S0631323.1:1973-14473 GCA_001188425.1 Eucidaris tribuloides | reverse complement strand
GGGGAAAACATGAAGTGACACTGGGGTTTGGGAGGAAAATTTTGTTATCGCTCGCACCCCCCCCCCCACCGAGCGAGTTTCCGGAGACTCGTGTGGTGTGTGTGTGTGGTGTGTGTGTGAGTGTGTGTGTGTGTGTGTGTGTGTGTGTGTGTGTGTGTGTGTGTGTGTGTGAAACTTTTATAGACACACGCTATAGGGGGGGGTTGAGTTTTCAGGAAAATTGCTTCATGTATAACGCCACAGCGAAAACAAATTTAAAAGGAGAATGGAGTGATATATATATTTTTAAATTAATGTGTAGGCCCTTGGCTTAGATCTGTGTCCCATTGTTGTTTCATGGTGTTACCTCTACCAGCATTCATCATATGTCAGGTCCTGTCTTGTAAAGTTCATAGACTACTCAAGAGGCATCGATCCTGGGGGGGGGGCAAGGGGGGGTGATCGCCCCCAATGAAAATATTGGGAGGGGGACATCGATTTGCCCCCAATAATTTAGAGAATTTGAAAAATTCATTATATGCAATGCAAAAATATGTTTTAAAAAGAATTGGAAAGCACTATAAAACCATTGAACATGGCATAAAAATATTATTAAAGATACAAATTTGTCAATTTTTCGGCGCGCTTTGCGCGCAAAATTTTGCATTACAATTTAAATTGTTTCACTTTTGCCCCCCACCCCAATCCAAAACATGGATCGACGCCCCTGGACTACTCTTTTTGTGGACCCGAATCCTTACTATTCTAAAGGGTGGAGTCTAGAATCTATAGACAACCCATACCCAATCTCAAGGGTAAGCGTCAATCCTGTAGCAGCCGTCATGAATATTCATTCACACGTCACGCCCGTCACGCCCTAATGAGCAAATTAGTCTTGGCTCAAGTTAGTGTGGAATGTATAAAGTGTCTAAACAGAGTCTGCGCTAGCTTGGAGACTAGTTTCTATGCTGCTTGTGGATATAGGGTAAAGTATTATGAGTCTAAAATTTAGACTCTATGTATTTATAACCAGTGGCAGTGAGTAGACGGGAGTCTGATACAACGGACATTCCACTTAAAGAGAATACACAGTACTGATTGATTACTTGCAGAACAACAACATTTTCATATCAACTGCTCATAACCCTTCTGTGAACAGATGGTATTCTAAAATGGCACTATAGCTACAGGAGAGAGTAGTTGAAAACAACAGAACACTGTCGTTTTGGACATATCTGTTACACAAATCCCACTGCTGACAAAGTACTAACACAGAAATCTATATGTAGGCTATGTTAATTGTTGCCATACACACTGCAGCAACGGAGCCTACTCCGTCGGGTACTCAAACTGCCAATTCCTCAACTTTTTAATATGCAATATTAGTCGCACATTATAATGCAAATGGGCAGTTCCAGCGTTACGGACATTACATCAGACATTTTTTTGCAACTTTCGGGCTTATTACTAGAAATCGTCATCATCATTCTGAACCTTTTCGTGAAATTCTTACACGATCCACCCCGAAGTGTTAACAGTTTGAATTTGAATTAGTTTCTATTTATCACTTGTAGTTATCACACATAATGTTTGCCGTTACGGACATTACATTTTTGGACATGACTTTTCACATACCAACGTATTTGTCAAAAATTTTGTGAGCTTAAGCATGAAGTGAAACCAATTTTCTTCTGAAATGGGTGCTGAGGACCTGTTTAAGTTGTAGGATGACAATTAGGTACACACATTCAGTAATCCCATACAGGACCATAAACGTTGCGTTACGGACATTACATTTTCAACGTTACGGACATTACACCTCGGACACTTTGTTAGGTCCAAATATTTATACTAAAAAGCATCTGATAACTAATGTAAAAGCTAATATGAGTAATTTTTGGTCCTTCTTAACTATAAACTAGTATGAATTAATTCTGAAGTGCTGTTGAATGTGAAATAATGAGACTTAAAGATTGTGCATTTTTCAAAAAAGATAAGAAAATTTTGCGAGAAAATGGTTTTTTTGAAGAAAAGTATGTCTAAATATACTTCAAATGTATTCAAATACCACTCAAATTAAAGAGTTGGATGAGTTCTATTGTGTGATACTAAATTTATCACTGTAGCACATATATTTTTGGAATTATTACAGATTTCATGATTTTGAGCTCAGGTAACATTTTTCGCGGAATTGCCAAATGTAATTTAGCTGGAAAATATGGAAATGTGAAATTTTGATGAAAGATTTTACATCATCAACCAGTACTGTGATTCTCTTTAATCCCTGCACGATTTTGACATTGTTTACCAGTTAAATAATTTTGCGCTGCCTGGCTCTATAGAAGGGACCGTGCGCCTCCCCCCCCCCCCGGCCCGACTAAGGGGCCACACAATGATCTTAAAGGTAAATGAAATGATTGGGGTAGTCCTCAACTTGGGCTGAAACTACTCTAGAATCAGAGTAAACTAGGCAAGGATCTCCTGATGAAAATCTTGTAGTCAAACGTTGACTCATTCTAAAGTAAGAATGTCAATATCACTCGTAGCAGGGAAACCTGCTGTGTGGCTCTCTATGGGGCTTATTTTTATCGTACCCGGATAAAATTAAAATACTCCTATGTTTATGCTTGATTCTCCTTAAGTAAACAAATTACAGACAAATCCTCCCAGGTGGGAGATCCACTCCTGCTTGTGTATAGTTGATATATATTTCAACTCATTTGGTTCTTGAGGCATTTCAAATCATGTCAATAACCATTAATATCTCTTCTGTTCTACGTAAGCACGTAGCTTTCTTTAAAAAAAAACCCAAACCCCCCCCCCCAAACAAAAAAAAACAAATGGAACCATTTCAAAGGATGTCTAGGCCTAAGGCATTATGATATAAGGACCATCTAAAAACAGTCACACAAAAGGAGTTACTTTCATTTTCACCACTTACGAAAACCATACACTTTCTTAGTTTTACAAGCTCATTATAAACAAGAAAAAACGACGAAAATGGAAGGATTTTACCAAAATTTTTCAAGCCATGAAGCAGAAGTGATCCACATTAATTCCACTGAAACCAACTAGTCTGTTACATATTTTCCTTTATTATGCCGCATAAGCATGTTGAATTCAATGATGTATAATCAACGACTAATTTACATGGTCATTGTTTCACAATTTTCGAGAGCTTATTTCTATATAAGCGTTTATTGAAAATTGGGAAAATACTGATTGAAAAGTCTCCTAACATAAAACTGTATAACTGCAAAACCTGGGTTAAATTTGAAACCAACGGTTTTGCCCAATATAAATACCACAAATGGCGTCAAGTTTTACCATACATGTGTAACTTTAACACCAAAAGAATGACCTCTAACACCAAACACAGTTATCCGTAACACGCAAAGTGTCAAAATTAACACCTTATGTGGTATCTATCTTGGGTAATACCTTGGTGTTAAGTTCAACACCTCAGCGTTTGCAGCGATACTGTCAATATTTTATTTGCATGATTTACACAATTTTTGCGACGATTGTCAATGAAAAGTCAGTTTCCGAATGTTCATCACAGATTTCCGTCGATCCTAACGTGGTTTCTAGTCCTGCCCCTTGAAACAACTTTTATATCGAGTTGTAGAAGCTACATGTAGCACATTCTCTAATTTTAAAAAGGACAAAACATGGTTCATTGAACCTTTAAAGATAAATCACATGATAGTAGGGGTAGTCATCAAATTGGGGTAAAAACTATTCTAGAATCAAATAAACTATGCAGGGATTCTACTGTGAAAATTTTGTAGTCAAAAGTTAACTTATTTTTATTTATTTATTCATTCATTCATGCATGTTCATAATTTCCAAAGAAGTACAACCATTGTCACATAGTCATAGGAGTATACAGAGTACAAATAAAAAAAAGGGGGGGCTGTTATACAATCTTTCATATACGCGAAATACAAGTGCAACTTATGCCTTGTAACAGACAAATTTGTAGTGTAGCCTTCTTTGGGGATTAATCTATCGTGCCCCGATAAAATTAAACTGCTGGCCTATTCATGCTTGATTCTCTTTGAGTAAACAAACTCAAGACAAATCCTTCCAGCCTGGAGATTCACTCCTACTGGTGTACATTTGGTTTATCTTTCAACTAGTTTGGTTCTAAAGGCATTTTTTCCCCTAATTTCTCCCAATCATGTCACTGAGCTTTAAAGAAAGAGTCTGAAATTCCAGGGGTAGCCCAAAGAGTGGGAATTTCGGCTGAGTGATTTGTGAATAATGGTCTGGCAGTCAGCCTAGTAATGGAGAGACGCCCTCTACCCAGTACCCCTTGCATATCCTGCTAAGAGCGGTATACTTTGGGTTCAAGGCTGCCACTTGTAAGGGAATTTTAGCCAACCGTAGGTTGTAGGGCATACCTACGGGGAAAATGACCTTCAGCAGGGGGAAATAGGGGGTTTTGCCTTGTAGGGGATTCTGACAATTTTCCAAAAATATTCTTAAATCCTCAATGGTTTTCAAAGAACTCCCGCATATTTTCGTCTGTAGACATTATTTAGGTATACCCATTGTCCTACATGTATATAGTTGGTCGCAATAATCTTATAATTACGCAAACTGTAACGCGTTCATTCCACAATATCAATGTGATAACGTCAACTTTCTCAATTAAAATAAATCTCTTGCATTTACTAATGTCATTTTGTAGGGGAAAATTAGTTGTAGGGGAAAAGTGGAATTTTGTAGGGGAAAACTTACTTTCGTAGTTAGAAGTAGGCTGTTAGAGCGTAGGGGCAGGGGCGTCGATCCGTGTCTTGGATTGGGGGGGGGGGGTAGCAAAGTGGAAATGTCAAAAATTTTCGGTTGCGCGCGAAGCGCGCCGAAAATTTGACAATATGTATTTCACATTATGAATTTTTCAAGTTGTCAAAATTATTGGGGGGGGGGGGGCAAATCGATATGTTTGTCCCCCCAATATTTTCATGGGGGGGGATCGCCCCCTGCCCCCCCCCCCGGATCGACGCCTCTGCGTAGGGGGAAATGAAAATTTTGAGTGGCAGCCCTATTTGGGGATTTACTCAACTGTTCTTGTGGCCGTATCAAATGTGGCTGCCCGTTTCTTCTACTTCCAGGGCTGTAAGCGTATCCCACAGTTTTATCTAAAGAAACAACAAAAACAACTGAATAAAAATAAAAACGACGACGACTACAAAACCAATGATAGCAATTTTAATATCAAAGACTAATAAAAAAAACACACTAGATAATAAGAACACTTCATCGACATTGGCAGCTATTTCTATTTTCTACATTAAAAAGTCCACACGTGGTAAGGAATCAACACTTTAACGTGCCACACATTTGAACAGTGCAGGAAAAAACAAATATTTGATTGCAGTGACATCTTAAGACAGCTGTAACTTTTCACACATACATTGTGCAGAAAAGTGTCCAGGGGTAATTGTCCTTCCTGGATGATTGATTGTTCAGGGGATTATTGTTCCTGCATTATAATTTTCCAGGAGAGTAATTTTCCTGATATGATTTTTTTTGGCAAACGGTTAAAAACATTTTTTTTTTTTGAGGGGGGGGGGGGTTAATTATGTATTTTCAGATACAGCTATAGGATATATTAATAACCTGAAATTTGCTCGCGCTGAAACTCTCCATTTTTTAATTATTTTTTTCCTGGAAATTACGCAAACTGGGAAATGCCGGGGGGGGGGGATCCCGACATTCCCCATAGGTAAATATAATGTATATATAATTTGTTACTATAAAGAATTCTCAGTAGGTTTGATGACATTATTTGCATGTTTGCGATGACAATACAATACTTTGGGAAAGATTGACCGAACATTTTTCTGATCAACCGAAACTATACTTAATTATACTATACTTAAACTAGACTTTAAAGGAAGAACATGTTACAGACATCAACTAAGATAATTAATTTGCAAAGGAAGATACACAAATATTAAATAATTTGAGACAGATGGTAGAAAACATTTACCACAGTTAAAAAAATCTGAGCCGCATGATTCCCCATGCTACCAGTGTCTTTGATGAGGTCTAAAAATGAAGCCCTGAAAAAACTGTATTTCAAAATGATTATTTAGTGCTTTAAAAAAGTGAAAATCGTAACTTGACCAGATTCACTTGCCCATTTCCTCCCATAGACTTACTGTGTGTACACCGAGGTTAATAAAACTCGCCCCGAGTTTTATTGTTTATTCATGTATAACTTGCCATTGGCAGTAGCGGTTAACTTTCCAAACTTTTGTATTCCAGGGTGTTTATTTGTCCATTTGAACACTACTATGTAGCTCAGATATCAAAGTTTGACAATTTTTTAAATTGAAGCTCCACAATGTTAGCCTATCACTATAACGAAGTTCTCAGAAAGACGGGGGCTCCAATAGTCAAAAGATCATGGGGTACAAGATTTCTGCAATCGCCCCCTGGTGCCCCCCCCCCCACAAATTCATGACTGGGAAATTTTTTTAGACTAGGATTGGAGAAAAAAATATTTTCGTTACTACCCCCCCCCCCCCCCCCGTGATCGAGGTCTCGACGACTGGCGTGACCGGAAAAAAAATGGACCTGGAATTGGAGAAAAATATTTTTCGTCCCTACCCCCACCGCTCCCACCACCCCCCCTCCCCCCCCCCCGCTTGAGCGAGTTTTTCTATTTCTACGACTTGGCCGTGACCGGAAAAAAATGACCTAGGATTTGGTGTCTCCCATACAAAATTTCAAGGCAACCCCCACCCCGTGCCCCCTGCTGAAAAATCCTAACTACGCCATGTGTGGTGCAAAGACCTAATTTTTATCTGCCAGCCACACATCTGTGTCAACAAAATATCGGAAGATATAACCATGACTGTGTCCTTTTGAAAACTTACCTCATATATGTCGTGTTTGCTGCATAGTCATCTCCGCTAATTTAAGTAAATTTCGGCACATTGTAAGGGTCATTATCATCATTACTACAACATGACAAATGTAATTAGTCAATTCCTTACACTCGTTTTGAATATTATAAACCATGATATCACCATGATAAATCCAACACAGATGAATGCCAAGGGTAGTAGTTTCTTTAGCCATATTTTAGGGCAAACAACCTTCCTCTGTGCACAATGTTATAAATACACGCTTGAAGCTGTCGACCGCTCTGCATTACTGGTCCTGTTCCAAAAAAAAGAGGAATTAATGGGAAAAACATACAGCAACAACAATGGAACAATGGTGCCAATTAACAGCTGATTTTCTAAATACAAATGTTAGACCTCTTTCAAGTAAGGGACCGTAAGGGAACTGGAATAAACTCTCAACAGATGCCCCATCGTTGGATATCATTTAAAAACAAACTAAATTTAGATCAATAATAACCTGTCTGTCCACACGCGGCCGTTGCACTCTACAAGATAGCGTGATGTGTTCTACAGAGATACTTGGCTGACTCAACGGTTAGTCCAGTCATTTTAGCCTAAAATTTGGCCAAACTTGAAACAAATTGCAACAGAATTTTTTCCACCACAGTGCATTTCTTTGAGGTCCCTAGAACGCCATACTAAAAGTCCCAAAATATCCCAATAGGGGAAAGACATCTAATTTGAATAAATCCAAAATGGCCGCCATATGGCTTTTTATGCCCATATCTTTGCACATGGAAACCACATAAATAAATTATGGTGTCTATACCTATGTTTCTGAGATCATGGAATGCAAATATGATATAATTATAAACTTTAAAAAATTCTGGCATACATAATTTGCATAAATTTGCATATAAATGGATTCAAAATGGCTGCCATGTAGCCCATTGGAGCCTATGTTGTAACATGATAATCATGCATAAGTACATTTTTATGTCTAAGATGATTTTGCGGGTAGAAGGACGGATTGTATAATTAATGACAATTTTCCAGTCGTTATTTATACCGACATATACGCCTAATTTTGCATAAACATGCATATGTATTATATGTTCAAAATGGCCGACATCTAACCTATTTATGACCATATCTCGGCACCTGAAACCTGTAGAAAGCAAATTCTGGTGTCTATACCCATGTTTGTTAGGTCAAAGAATACAATAGTGATACCAGTAGTAACTTTTTAGCATTCTTATTTACATACTTTGCATAAATTTGCATATAAATTCATGCAAAATGGCCGCCATATGGTCCCTCATAATTATGGCCATATCTCCGTACAGTATATTACACATGACATGTCCTCTGTCACACCAATTATCCTCATATCACCTCTAACAACATTCATGGAATTCCCTTTTTAGTCACCCTCCCTCTGCACCATTTCCAAACATATTTTCCCTTATACTCAGCATCTCTCCTATATGCCTAAACCACCACACTCTTGATTCCCTCTCTCATTTTATCCCGAAACCTTCCAACGTTTGGTGTTCCTCTCACAAAGTTATTTCTAATTGTGTCTGTAATTGTTACTCCCTGAAAAAAAATTGCAACATGTTCCAACCTGGGACATTTAACTCTTCTTCCTGCCTTTTGTTACCTCAAGGCAATAAATCATAGCTTGTCTATTATCTTCCCCTTTGTTATGGAAGATAACCTGTCACTCTCCCCCATGCCATGATTCTCTTCTTCTTTCCCCCTTTGCAGTCCCATTCCTTAAAAGTGTTGAGCCCAAGTATTCACAGTCCTCTACATTTGCTACCTCTACATCTTGATATTTCACCATACCTGCAGCTGCCACCTCATTCACACACATGCACTTTGTTTTGTCCAGCTAACTTTCACTCCACTCCCCCCTCGTCTCTCTCTCTCTCTCTCCAGAACATACTTCAAGCTCTCTAAGTTTCCCCAACCTGCTCCCTGCTCTTATAGCATATTAAAATGTCATTTGTGAACATCTGGTCTGCGGGAACTCCATTCTCACCTCATTTGTCAGCCTGTCCATCACCATTGCAAACAAGCAAGGACTAATTAACGCTGAACCTTAGTGCAATCCAACTCTCATTTTGAACCATTCATGAAAACCTGCACACGTCGTGACTGTCTCACATGCTTCATACATATCCTGCACTATCACCAAACACTACCCGCGACTCTCTCCTCTCTTGGCACCCTATCATGCCCTTTTCGAGATCCACAAGCACACATTGCAGCTCTTTTTGCCCCTCTCTCTATTTCTCCATGAACATCCTCAATGCAAATATTGCATCCGCAGTGCTTCTACCTGGCATGAAACCTCCTCACAAATTTGTCACTTCTTGGTCACCCTTTCTTCCACAAATCTTTCGAAAAGTATGATTCTTCACCATTATTTCTCTATAATTACTATAACTCTGCACACAACTCTTATTCTTTCAGAGTGGCATTAATATGCTTTTCTGCCGGTCTTCACGAATCCTTTCACTCTCCAAGATCCCATTAAACAGCTTCACGGAGCCCGCTCCCATGTAACCCAAACACTTCCATGCCTCGATATTGTCTGGACAAACTGACGATCCATTTTTCATTCTGCCCATTGCGATCCCACTTCTTCATTACTGATATAGGTCGTACTTCCTCATTAATTTTGTTTGTAGCATCTATCCTCCCCCTCCCCCTCTCCCATTTTTTCCTTTGCACTTTCTTAACATATTTCTGTGGAAAACACACTCTTAATCAGTCAAAACATTTCGTTTTCATCCTCTATTAACCCACCTGCAACATGTCTTTCCCATCCCTCTCTCACTGTTTTGCTAATCAATACATATTATTTCTCCTCCTTTGTGTCAAATTTACCATAATAAATCATCATATGCCTTACTCTTGGCTTTTGCCATGCTTTCTTCAACTCATGATATGTGTCCTTGTTTACTTTCATCCTCTCCCTGCTTATCCCGCTTCTTCTTTGCTCTTCTCCTATATCCTCATTCCATCATCATGTCTCTTTCTAGCCCTCCTTCTTCTAGATGATAGCCTGAAAAACTTTCCACCATACCTCTTTACAATTTCAGCTATATCCACCTATTCTTCCAAATCCATTCTCTTCCATTTCCTTGCAAACCTTCTCTCGGACCTGTGCGCAACCTTTTTTTTCTCTTAGTTTTTACCGCTTCCTTTCAACCATTAATGTCCTTAACTGCTTCTCTCCCAATTCCAAGCTCACCTTAAATACCACCATTCGATGTTGTCTTGCTACACACTATGCTGCAATCATCTTGTAACTGAGAATCTCGCTCAAGTCACGTCTTATAGGTCCACTTGTGTTCATATACCTCCCATCTTACTCTGTGATCTACAATCTTTCTAAAGAAGGTATTTGTCACTGTCATTATTTTTTTCGCAAAGTCCACTACCATCTGCCCTTCTTTATTTCTCTGTTTTGAAACATAACTTTCCAATATATCTTCATTCCCTCTTTTCCCATCACGAAAATTCCCATTCAAATCTGCTCATATCACTACCCTCTCTCTCTTTTCATGATGTACCCTCCCTACCTTTTTATCCATCTCACTAGAGGAACTATCCTTTTCCACATTCCCGCATCCATTTGTGATGCGTAAGAGCTTAGAACGTTTACAACTGTTCTCTAAATCATATCCATACCCTAGTATCTGACTTTTTATCACTTCCAGTACATTACTAACATAACACTCTTGAACAATTATGCCCACACCATTTCTTTTTCCAAAAAAAAAACGCACAGGCCTTCTACACCTTGAATTTATAATGAAAACATAAGCTTAAAGCCCCAAGTACAGTTTGGTCGATCGAACAAATTTCTGATAAATCTGTCACAAAGTTTATTATTGTCACCCAAGACATCAGAAAACACCATCATACCTACTAAAAATTATTTATAGTGAGAAATTATGATGTTTAAATTGAAGAAGTGCATCTAGCGGTACATGTCGTCGGCGGTCATCCGAACCGTCGTATCGCGATACGACAGTGCGAAACTCATTTCAGAGAAAATCGACTTCAAAGTTTACTATAATTGCCACTTTTTGTCCCAAGCCTAACAAGATTTTTATTGCTAGAAATATACATGATAGGAAAGACCAAGACAATTGCTTGACATTTTTACACAGAACCAAGAATCAGAGAAAATATCGCAATAGAGCTACATGCTTGTAATTTCGGTTTGAGCGGTTTAGATTTTCCCTGTACTAAAACGCCATAGGGAATTCAACAACGCTGACCGCATTTTCAATACGCGCGATGAAGCAAACTGTCGTATCTCTCTTTCACGTGCAAAGTTAATGCAGCGCAGATACGCGCGTATGCTGACCGCGTATTTGCATATTAAGTGCGCGCAGTTGTTGTTTACTGTGCTACAATACACGTTTCCAATTGGATTTGCGCATTTTATCAAAAATTTATATGGCATCGCCTTTAAAATCCCTTCATATCTCAGAAAATAAAATAAATTGCTGCATATAAATTTAACCATATATAGAGTAAGACTTGTACTTTCATTTTCTGCAAAAATCTCAAAATCGATATTTTGACCAAAATCGACTGATACGACGGTTCGGATGAACGCCGACGATGTATGTACACCACCCACGGGAAATATCGGGGTCCCCTCTCCCAACCGAGATTTTACATTTTGAGTGATTTCTCAAAAATGGGAAAGTTTCACAGCGAGCAATTTTAAGGGTATTTGTAGATCAAAGGTGTATCTTAAAAACATTATTGCAAAGAATCTTATGTTTTACCATTTACCAAAACTAAACTCAGGCTTTAAGTGTGATACATGGTAGTCATTTCAATACGTTTATGTACAAATTCATGAAAGGTTTCAGTGTCTTATAGTCCTGAAAGCTGTATAATTCTTACAAGGAAAATATTACAGAAACCACGATTACGATATTCTAAGATTAATATACGGATATATGGGCACGTGGCAGACCATATGACAGCTATTTTGCATGGATTTATATGCAAATTTATGCAAATTATATATATTAGAATCCTGAGAAGTTACTACCGATATCACAATAGTATTCCTTGACCTAACAAACATGGGTATAGATACCAAAATTGACTTTCTACACGTTTTATGTCCCAAGATATGGTCATGAATAGATTAGATGTCAGTCATTTTGAATATGTAATTCATATGCATGTTTATGCAAATCAGGTGTACATGTAGAAATGACTGGAAAATGTGTATTATGTTAATGGGTTACATGGGTTACATGGGTTACATGGCGGCCATTTTGAATTCATTTATATGCAAATTTATGCAAATTACACATGTCAGAATGTTTGAAAGTTTATGATTATATCATGTTTGCATTTCATGGCCTTAGAAACATGGGCATAGACACCAAAAATTACTTTTTGTGGTTCCCATGTGCCAAGATATGGCCAAAAAATGCCACATGGTGGCCATTTTGAATTTATGGAAATTAGATGTCTTTCCCCTATTAGGAAATTTTGGGACTTTTAGTATGGTGTTCAGGGGACCTCAAAGAAATGCATTGTGGTGAAAAAAATTCTGTTGCAATTAGTTTGAAGTGAAAAGCTAAAATGACTGGACTAGGTGTA
>JZLH01S0631322.1:0-14165 GCA_001188425.1 Eucidaris tribuloides | reverse complement strand
AAAACGCCGACCTGGTATATACTAATAGGAATAACAACCTCATTTAACGGCTAGTAATTCATCATTATTAGGATTTGTGACATACCATTTATGGGACATAGGATTGGCCTCGAGCCCGTTCTTCAGCAGACTTGACGGACCGGAACCTTGCTCCACTCTACTCCCTCACCCCCCCCCTCTCGCGGGAGGGTGTCTTGGTACTAACGCCTACTGAGGTACACGGGGCATAGACGCAAAATCTTAGACATGGAATCTTTCATAAAAGATTATAGACATGGTAAAATATCTGCGCACTTCGACGCGCCAAAAATATATTCCATTCAAGTTTTCGGTAGCTTTGGTACCTCTATTGAAGCTTTGACGTGGAGTGAACTATTTACGGCGAAGGGACTCATAGTGGGTATGGATTTCGCAGATCCAGCGGCAACAAATCCTCGTCCTACTATAATCGGAGTACCACCCCCCCCGGAGGGGGGGGGGAGGCCGGCGGGGCCCACGTCCTGTTTCACGCCCACGCAGATCTTCCACGCACACATTAAAATATTATTTCCTATGCTGTTTTGTTTATATGCATGTATGTCTAGTTGTGTATGTATACAATATACACAAAACAAACACACCGCACACACAGACAAACAACCAGACATAAGCAGGTCTTGTATCATGTGTACGGCGCGCTCTAGTGGAAGTAGATCTGCCCTAGCACAGGTTTCGAGAACACTGATTTGACGTTAAGCACGAAGGACAAAGGTTTGAGGCGTTCGAACTATGCGAGACACCATGCACATACTTAGCCAATCATAGAAACGCTGTATGGACCCACAGACCACAACCGTTCAAGTCCTAAACGTTTTTATATCCTTGTTCCATCAAATAAAATCCTATGGAAGGAGGAGAGGGAGATTATGAGTTCACGAAAAAAAAATGTTGAGTCAGTCAGCGTCAAGTGAAATTTAGTATTTAGGTGTCTAATGTGTGAGCTTATTTACTACAGAATCTCCGGACATACTCCAAAGGCATATTTATTATTTGGGGATTCATGAACAGATATTGGATTTATCTTTTTGAAGCTATGACTAGGGGTAAAAGTGAGTATCGACCCATTTTTTATATCCTCCATGTGATGAAACGTAGATATATAGATATCATATATTGAAAAAAAAACACTATATGGGAATACGGATGGAAACAATTGCTAATACAGTATGTACACATGGACCCTTTCCTTACCCATCAGTTGATAGCATCGATTTCACTGAAGTGTGAGTTAAGAAATTAGATGTCGAGGCGGCGGTGCAACGAAAAAATAAACTCCAAAAAGTATTTTTGAAACGGCGGTAGGCAGATACGGGTGCAGGTCAAGTTGTGGTCGGAGGGGGTAGATATGCCCTTTTGTTTTAAAGTAAATGAAAATCGGGGATTTGTTTCTACGCACCCCAAGAATTTACCAATAGAGTGATTTTTCGACTGCATTTTGCGCCTCCGGTTGTGTGAGGAGTAATATAGACGGCAAAATGCAGATACGAAAAATTCACTACATATGGAAATTTGGGGGTTCGAAATTTATTCCTGGAAACAAAAATCCACAGTATTTTTCATTTATTTTTGAAACAAAAGGCAGCCTACCCCTTGCCATCCTAGCCCCTTGCCACCCCACGTTGATCGACCACCGTTTCATTATTTTTAATTTTTGGATGAGATTATATTTTATTCGTTCACCGCCGCATCGACATCTATTTCTTACACTGTAAAAATATCAATTGTTTGTCATTCACACCTAATTCAAGTGGGTAATGCCGATTGATAAACTAATGGGTAGGAAGGGCTGGAATACACTGTATACCATGTTGTCCTCGTATGCAATATGTGGAGGTTTTTTTTTTCTATCTACGTTTCAATCAACTGGATAAAAATGGGGCGATACACTCACTTTTACTAGTCAATTAATGACATCAAGATAATCTTGCTAGCATGAATCCCCAATATAAATGCTTGGGTTTTCGTTCCGGAGATTCGCTGTGTATAGGCTCACACATTAGGAACTACATTTCACTGAGCGGATGTAACCATCCCTCTTTGACAGGATATTCCATGACAAACGTTGTTTCTTGAGAACTAGATTGAAAAAGGTGATGTCTGTGGGTCCATAACAGCAAGTTGTCTATGTATTGGCCAGTATGTGCAGGTGTCCGCAATTAGTTCTGCTCAAACCTTTTGTCCGTTTCGTGATATGGGTACTGGACAACCTGTGCTGCAAGACTCCTTCCCTGTTGTTTACAGCCTGCTCCGTACGCACTGATACATGTAACATCTTATAGTCTGTGTGTGTGTGTGGTGTGTTTGTTTTGTAGTAGTTATTGAATATACCTCACACTCATAACATGCTTATAACAAAACAGTAGTGGAACTAAATTATTTAGTATGTGTGCAGGTCAATGGGACTGCGTGGGCGATTGAACAGGTACGGATGGTGCCCGGCCGCTCCCACCCTACGGGGTGGGGGGGGGTGGTACTCGATTAATAGTTCAGACGACGGAATGTGCGCTGGGTAGGAATCTAGCGAAACCTAACAAATGGATGTCTGTAATAGTCACCACGTCGAGCTATTCAAAATTCTTGGTACGACAAGCTACCGAAAACTTTAGGAAATGGGAATATATTATGCGACGCGAATCGGGCCGACGATTTTTTATTTTGTAAATAGGGTCCAATGTCTTATATAATCTTCTTTTATTTGAAAGAGGGATCATGTCTAAAGGGATTTATCTCATCCGTGTACCAAGCTATGGTTGAGTACCACCCCATTACGCGAGAGGCGGGGGGTGGAGGAGGTAGCGAGTGACAGGTATGCGACCGTCAAGCTAGCTGAATAGAAACAGGGGCTACTTGCGTACTGAACTTTATAGAGGCATTTATCGTGACAGGTATATTCACAATCCAATATAATGATGTTTTACTAGCGTATGGGTTTGTTATCATATCTATATACCATGTGTGTTTTATAGGAAATTAAGATAATTATGATGTTATGTTCGTGATCAGTGACAAGTATGTTTCAGCGTGTATCTTACGTTGCCTGGAATTGTCACTACCGTTCTATCCTCGTTCGAAAACTGCGGAAGTGTTGACACACTATATTCACAATACTTTTGTGATGAAACACAGATGTTGAACCGAATAAGAACTATTTTTTAATGCATTTAGAGCGCAGCCATTCTATAAATAATGAGAGAACTGTGAATGTAAATGGATTTTGTTAGCCGTTTTCATTCAAAAAGAACAAATACCTTCTACCAGTGAATCCATACGCTAATGTGTAAAGAGCAATCTATAGCGAGTAATGAGTGTCTTTGAAATCGCTATTGACGATGATTCCTTCTACGAATGGGACTGAGAAATTTGCCTCACTAATTAGTCGATTATCTCATCAATGCGCATGTAAAATTTGGAGAACAAGGGCTTTTTCTCATCAGCAACTTCATCTTATTCAATTTGTAATGTTATTTTTTCAATACCAATCTGGAGACTACGGAACCTTTTTCCTAGAGCGTTATTTGGTCAATGCCCTACAGTCCAGTCAGTTACGAAGAGCTCGAAGGAATAGGTTAAGAAGTCTTCACTCGCAAACATCAGTGACAGTGTATGAACGGTACACAACAGGGCGCTCGATTTTACGGAACACGTGACTCTGTAATCTTTATGTAATGATTAATGGGCTGGCACTGTCATTATACGTACATTTGGGAACATAGTGTTTCACAATGTTTCATAATCGTTTTGTGAATGACCCTATACAGAGCACTCTTGTTTAAGCAAAATCTCGTCTCATCTTGGAGTGTCTTTGTATTCTATTGTTTTTGTAACCCTGATGTAAAGAAATGTTGTTACTTGTTACATAAGAATTTCTTCATTACGAAAGTGTACTGTACTATAATTTTCAGATTGTGTAACAAACAATATTTTTTTATCCAACTTATTGTTTTGTTGTAACTTGTAAGAGGTAACATATGGTACCAGGGTAAAAAGTATTTCCCTCCACATATCATAGGGATAATATTCTCCGTCATGCTCATGTGCAAAGAAATTTGGATGCACATTTATTGCCAGTTTGGCTCACGGTACTATAATCCGGATACTAAAATCCGGGGGGGGGGGGGCGCTATCATTACAACGTGTACACCATGCGCGTGTGAAAAAAATGCGTAAAAAAAGTTGTTTTTCACGTTCGGACAATGTACGCGCGTGAGTGAAAATGGTAGTAAAATTGCCAAAATCACGAAAAAAAGGGGTATACATTTAACAGAAGGTTGACTTCAAAAGGTATCTTTTCAGACTTGAAAACTTGTTTGAGGTATTCTGAGATCGAAAGATAATTACTTGTTTCGGGTATTATGAGATCGAAAGATGACTACTTGTTTAGAGTCCATTTTGAAAGTCCATACACGCGCATGGTGTACACCTTCTAATGGCAGTGGTCCCCCCCCCCGGACTGAAATCCCATAAGTTCGTCATATTAACTTTGTAATTTGTGTTCCCCGATTAATGACAATATTGTTAATCGTAAGCGTGTAAAACGGGTTTAGTCTACAATATAGGCAATATTCCTAACAGTAAACAAACTCGTCAACAGAACCTTATTCAAATTGCGTCATTGATGGGTCACACGAGTGGTCACCTTCACTCTTAAAAACCCCGGTCAGACTGACTTGGAAAAGAAATCCGTTGGTGGCACACCTGGAAAAGGGTCAATTTTAACCAAATTACGGGTCAAGGTTGACCAAAATATGAGTCAAACTGACTTGGATTTTTTTCAACTTGACCCGGAATGTGGTTAATCCTGACACTTTTCCGGTTGTGCCCCCAACGGATCCTTTCTCCGAGTCAGACTGACCCGGAATTTTTAAGAGTGTTGCCAACAATGCTCATAGTTTGACCCACTTTGCGTAGCGGGGGGGAGGGGGGTAATTTCCCCCGGTAATGCATTTTCCGAGTTTTGTCGGTACGTTTAAAATTTTGTTGGTACATGTAGACCGTCATCCATGACATCTATTACCAACAAACTGTCTCAAGTACACTCGTAAAAATTCCGAGTCAGTCCGACTCGGAGGAAGGATCTGTTATGGGCACAACCGGAAAAGGGTCAGGTTTAACCACATTCCGGGTCAAGTTTGACCAAAATCCAAGTTAGTTTGACTCATATATTTTTCCGGGTGTGCCCCCCAACGGATCCTTTCCCCGAGTCGGACTGACCCGGAATTTTTAGAGTGTATACAGACGAAAATATAAGCCAAGAAATGACTTTTTTTTTTCAAACTCGATCACTCTGCTCGCTCGCATAACGATCAAGATTTTTTTTGACGGTGCTTTGCCGGTAATTTGTCAATCATATTATTATAAGGTCATGTCGTCAGTATTGTGCCTGCTTATGTCTGCAGTTTTGTCTCTGTGTGCGTGTGTCTACGTGTGTTTGTGTGTATACATATACACATGATACATTCATATAAACAAAACAGTTGAATAAATTATTATCATGTGTCTGCGGTACGGAGACCACGTGGGCTTGGAAGAGGGATAGGCGTGTGTCGGTGGGGGGGGGGGGGGTACTTACATGTAGATTGGAGTCGGACGGACGTGTGCCTCTGAGAACTCCAAACCTACCCTTACAAAAATGTTCTGTAGTACTTCTGTGGTACTTCTGTTGTACCTGTGTGGTACCCCTGTTGTACATGGTAGTACCACAGAAATTACCACAGGATTGAAAAAAAGTATCACACACGTTCTGTGGTATCACTGTGTGATACTCCTGTGATACATGAAGGTTTTACAATTTCCTGTGATACTTCTGTTGTACCTGTGTGGTACCCCTGTTGTACATTTTAGTACCACAGAAATTACCACAGGATCGAAAAATGTATCACACGTTCTGTGGTATCATTGTGGGGTACTCCTGTGATACATGAAGGTTTTACAATTTCCTGTGATACTTCTGTTGTACTTCTTTGGAACCCATGTTGTACATGTTAGTACCACAGAAATTACCACAGGAATGGAAATATGTATCACACATGTCTGTGGTATCACTATAAGTTTTAAAAATTCCTGTGGTACCTGTGTTGTACATTTTTAACCACAGGAATTACAACAGGAATGAAAAATACATATCACACTTTCTGTTGTAATGGTCCAATCACTGTGTGGTATTCCTGTGGTGTATGTAAGTTTTGAAACTTCCTGTGGTACATATACTTCTGTGGTACCTGTGTGGTACACCCATGTTATTCATGCTAGTACCACAGGAATTGAAAATTATCACACAGGTTCTGTGGTAATGGTCCAATCACTGTGTGAAGCTCCTGTGGTACATGCAAGTCTTCCTATGGTAACTGTGTGGTACCTAGGTATGTTGTACATGCTAGTGCAACAGAAATTACCACATAAAGGAAGAAAATATACCACACATATTCAGTGTTAAATGGTCGGAAGTATGTGGTAATCCTCTGGTATACCTACTTTATTTGTGTCTACTGTTTACCTTGATCATTTATTACAACAGATTTTGGGAACTCTAATACAGTTACAGTATAACAAAATGGAACCTGTGCTTTGACAAGCTTTTTCTACATTCTCAAAATGAAAGCAATTTGCTTTGTTTGGTATTGTTTATTGACTACTGATGGGTTATAACCACATATTTGATACAAGCAAAATGTTTTTAGTTGTTTCACCAAGTCATTTGTAAAGTTACACAAAACTTAAACAACTGGTACATAAATTCATTTGTACCTTTACACACAATTTGGTGAAACACCCCCAAGACGTTGTTTTAAAGAGCCTCCCCTGTACCCCTTTTATTTCATTAATTTATTTTGTTACCTAAATATTATGATTGTAACATATTTATATTGTATATGACTTTTGCATGTGGTTTGAATGTTAATAACAACCAAATTTAATTAGACGTCCTGTATATGTAGTATTTTTGTTGTTCTTATGCAGTACGTGTATAATCACATTTTTCATGTGATATACGAGAGAAATTACCACACTGAGATGAAACAAAAATATACGGAGGGCCAGAAAGAATGCAACACCTGCGATCACTAATTTCTTAAATCTTAACTATAGTATGCCAAACGTCATTGTTTTTGGTGTCATTAGTTACAATATTCTTTTTCTGACAAAATGATACTTTGATCATTATTTTTTTTAGTAAGGTATTTGAATTCTAGGGCTATTTTTCTGAGGCAATATCATTCCCCAAATTTGCTACTTTTCCAACTGCACCAGTCTTGGGAACACCAAGATATTCTAGCATCGCAGCATACGAGACCAGGCTGGGTGAAAAACCGCAATTCCTCACATTGTCTTTATTCTTATCAAAGCGCGGGCATTGTTTGCATAGCTTCTTCTATGGCACGCTGTAACATGAGAATATTTTGGTGTTCCAGGGATCGGTGCAGTTGAAAAATTAGCAAATTTGACGAATGACATTGCCTCAGAAATATCGCCCTATGATCCAAACGCCTCACTGAAAATCAATGCACATCGCATTTTGTTGAAATAAAGAATGCTCCAATCAATGAAACAAAAAAAAACAAAATGACATTTTGCTGATGATGGTGAAGAAATTAGCGATCGCAGGTGTCGCATTCTTTCTGGGCCACCCTGTATAACACATACATGTAAATTCTGTGATAAAGCTGTGGTACATTACTTTTGAAAAGATGAAGCCCTTTTAGGAAACACTGCCACACACATCAAATATTAACAACAGAACCAATGAAGCATAGGCATACATACAAACATACACCAGTAATGAGTGATAAAAGCAAGGAACATTTCAAAAGTACATGTATCAGCACACAATGTAATTTGAATTTATTTTTTAATTGTGTCATCAGCCTTGTCAAAGCTTTTACAGATACAATGTTATCAACATCCAAAAAAAAAAAAAAAAAAAACTAGAAGCAGTACGGCTACGCACAATCAGTGGGTATGCCTCTGTACCCCCGTCCAATTCTGTAATTAAAATGCATCACTCAGGTACATGTATGCATTCAATTTGATTTTAAGTTACCATGGTGCACTGAAATGAGATACAAGGTCCTGTGACCTTTAACCTTTCAACTCCAAAATCTAATCAGTTCACCATAACTTCATGAAATATACTTGACCCATGTTATCATAGTAAAGACACAAAGTATTGGGCCTCATGACCTTGACCTTTGAACTCTGAAATCTGATCATTTCATTGGTGCCTTATAATACATACTTCACTAAAGTTACATCAAAATCTGACAAGCTATTCTTATGTTTTTGTGGTAACGATTAGACATGATTTTGACTGTTGAACTTTCAACCCCAAAATCTAATCAGTTCATTGTTGCCTTATGATGTATACTTCACCCAAATTATACATCAAAATCTGACAAGCCATTCTTAAGTTACTGTGGTAATGAGCCCAAATCAGACATGTTTTAGGCCCTGTGACCTCTGACCTATCAACCCCCAAATATAATCATTTTATTGTTGCCTCATGGTACATACTCGGTCCTAGTTACATCACAATCCGAACAGCTGGTGTTAAGTTATCGCAATAACAAGAATTGGTAATGGACGGAGGGACGAACAACCCAAAAACATAATGCCAAAAAAATACAATCAGGAAAAAATGGCAAAGAGTAAAATTTTCCAGAAATAAAGAATATGGACTGTGATTACTTGAAATGTATGCCACTGTAATGGAGGAAAGACAGGAATTAATTTTGCATAATTTTCATGTTTATTAAATCAAGAAAGATGAATTTTCAATTTGTATATGAGCTCTTAAAGGTCACAATTTTCCCCTTGTCTGCTTCCTCAAAGTAAAACTTGCTTCAAGAACAAGTCTAGATCAGATTTATACACAATATGGGAAAAATGAAATGCATGGAAAACTTGTGGCATACATGTATATGTTTATGTAATATAGGTACATGTAACTATGCCCGAGTCAAATTTCTTGTGACCACAGAAATCTAGTGGTACGACAGTTTGAAATTCGACTAAAGAGAGTGGTGAATGTTGTGAATGGGTACAGTTCCATTGAGTTTAGCCTACTCCATTTCAGTAGGTAGCTCTTGTAATGTGCTTGCCTAATGAAGCACTACAAAAGAAAATGGGTCATGTTGATACCTACTTTTCACAAAGTTAGTTTGGCACTGTACTCAATTACAAGCATTCGCCGCTCAGTGAGATATCTCCTTTACGAGCTGTAAATAACATGTCTTGTGTAATCTGGACTGAATATTTCCTTTGAATTCAGCGATTATTCAACTTAAATGCAAATTCAGCTTAAACAGAGTTACACGTACTGTAATTAGTACTTTGAACAATTAAATGTATAACTGAAATCAGTCTTAATTGGCATATATTGTCTATGCCAGGTCTTGTTCTCTGCAGATCGACTTCTTGATACACTCCACTCCCGTTATAACGATGTGCTGGCGACCAAGCTAATCACCTCTTGTAAAACTGAAACCATCAGCGTATATGTGCACATGTTTGAAATCAACCAGGAGAATTGCCCAGTTTTACGAAAATCTTTTTAAATTTGTACTGGATGTTTGTCATAACGAGAGTAAACTGTAGAAAAACTTTGCTGCAAGAATGAATTTTAATTCAGAACACTATGCAATATGCGGGAAAATTTAAAAATAGGTTTATAATGACATACATGTAAGAACTCATTAGAATTGTAAATAACTGTCATGCACATACATGTAGTATGACAAGCAAACTGACATCAGGAGGTTATCCATATAATATGACTAAACAACACTTTTGGAAATACAATATCTGGCCTCTGATACACTCATGAAGATCTACAGTCAACCTTGCCTCAGTAGAATCTGTTGGACAGAAAAAATAGCTTCGACTTAGAAAAATATGACTTATGAAGGTTTAAAAACAATAGAAGAGAAGATGACTTGGCCTTTGACTTAGGCGCATTTCGACTTATGCAAGTTCGACTAAGGCAAGGTTTACTGTACTTTGAATTCCGAAAACCAAATTTCCATTTGTCTGTCGGGCCTATTAATAAATGAAAGTTCTCCACATGACTTTGTAATATATTGCAAATACGTTCAACATAGTCAATGTTTATCAATACCTTGTACATGAATGCCAAAGAATATCCACATTGAGTTCAGGTGATGTGGAGTCGGGGGGCTTTTTTCAGTAAACATGTAAAAAAATGGAAAAATGACCATCTGCTTCTCATTTTTAGCCTGTTCACCCCCCCCCCCCCCACTTTCCAAACATGCTCCCGGCCCCTGGAGTCAGTGACAAATAGTCAAGTTAGTGACAAATAGTGACAAGTTGTCAATAGTCCTCCAGTGTCACAAAAATTAATAACACAGTTTTTAAATTAAAAATATTGGATTTTTCTAATTTCCACCTGACAGCAAATATTTCCATAGTCATTCTACAAGAAAATGTATTACCTGAAATGTACTGACATGTAGTAGGCCTATTAGAAATTTAAGAACATAAGATCAGGTTTTATTTACCACTAATCAAAACTTGTACAAAGTCTACATTCCATATGCTGTGCTGTGTCATTACTTTATATTACTATGTTGATTCTCTCTAACATCTTCCTCAAATTAGAAATTCCATGTTTAAACAATAGACCAGCTTATTAATTTTATACATACGTTTTTGAACAAAGGTTTTACAGTTCTTGACAACACGAAAGCTTACACTAGCCCAACATACAAACTATGTATGCAAACTGGATTCCAAATATAGTTCATTCTTTAATGACAGCTTGTTTGAATATCGTTACTATGTCCCCAGGAAACAAACTTCCATAACTTACTTAGTGAATCGGTCTATTTGATTTATACAAGAACTGTACGGTGTGTACCAAATAAAGGTAATCCAATTTCATCTTAGCAATTCATACAAAACATACATGTACATGTATGATTATTAAAAGAGGAATTCCTCACCTTTGCAATAATACTGTTCTTGTATCACAGATACACAGTAAATTGAAAGACTGAGTACGGTAATATGCTTTCACGACATACACCAATATACAGTGCACTCTCGTGCAAAATAACAAAATTTCATTGTAAAGAAGTAAGATCCCCGGTCCCATATCTTGGATTTCCTTTGTATTTTATTGTTTTTGCAACCCTGATATAAAGAAATTTCATTATAAGAACAAATTTCATGGGTCCCAAGGACTTCTTTATAATGAGAGTGCACTGTAGTCACAAATCTCGGGGGTCCCCCCCCAAGACTTTTCATTAATTAAAAAAAAGAAAAACACAAGAAAAACAAAAGACATTCAGAATCTGTTATCTAGTGTGATATGACTTTTGGGTATAAAGCTTTCAAATAACAACAAATTGCCAAAACTAAACTTGCGCTATAAACTCTCATTTCGTATAAAACAAAATGTGAAAACAACACATAATACTTCAGTAAAAACCATAACATCATTAAACACAATCCACTTTCGATACAAATGAATGTTGAAAGAAGTTTTGCAGCTTTTCATTTTTGACTTGGACCTTTGTTTAAATGTCTTGCACATTCCGTGAATCCATATTTATGCAAATGAGGTACGTGTATCACACCAATATACACTCAAAGTTGAGTTGCAAAACTTTTTTGAGGGGTTTATAAATTGCTACATGTACAATAAATAAGTTTGGAACATATATTATACCTAGAAATAAGAAAATGTATTTTCATATTCACTGCATGATCAAGAAATGCTTAAAAGCAAATTGAAGTTCTGGTCATGAGTTTGAATTGTGGAAGAAATGTGTCACAAAATGATTGGGAAAGGTCGATAACAATGCACCTGTGAATTGCTGTATGCTGTACAATATTGGAATCATCAAAATAATATTTTACTGAGAGTCATATGCAATATACATGTACATACATGCAAGGCTCGACAAACACAGGAGCCTGAGTGCCCGGGGCATCTGAAAATCATGGTTGGGCACTCAGAGAAAAAAGAACATGCCCAATTGGGCAGTGCCTTTTTTGGCAATGATCGATTGACAAAAACTGCAACTTGCATCTACAGAGCGTCTGTAGATCAATCATCATGCAATGCAGACTGTTTGACAATTCATCAATTGATTGCAAAGTACGCTCGATATGTTCGGGCTGCGCGGGTACATACGGGTACAGTACAGTTAGGTATGTGTACGTACAAAGCAGGCACATATGCCTGCCCCAGCCGCACGCTGGCTCGCAACCAGCCAGCACCATTCCTCTTACAATGATCCCTTACTGCCTACATACGCACATAAATTAAGATTTCTAGCTAGCCATGTATGCTTTCATTTTGCTGTTGAATTTCCTCACTGGGCTAAAATTTTATGATGGAAATATTTGGGCACTTGGATTTTGCCGTCGGGCACTTGAATTTTCAGTGTAAGTGCCGACTGGGCAGGCAAAAAAAAATATTACATGTACATGTACACACAAGCATGGGACTAAAGACAAATGTTAGGCCCAAACATTTCAGCTGTTTCTTGTTTTGTTTTTTTACCTTTATTTAAAAATTGTGCTCTTATTGTAGTTCTTGAGCACCACCTGACAAAGTAGTAAAAAAAGATAAACCACATATCTTTATTCAACCCAAGTAGAATTTACTTGATCAATTTAGCCTGCTCTTGTTATAATGAGGTGCCCGGTAACTAGCCAATTACCTTGTGAAAAGGAAATCTTAAAATAAGTCTGAATACACTGACTAATAGACACATGCACATGTTTTTATGGGCCGCCCAGCGTGCTGGAAGGTACACTTAGCTTTTGTTTGGACCTATGGATGGACGGATGGATGGATGTCTCTCGTCGACCATATCACACCAAAAAGGTGAACCTCGCGAAGAACGCAAACTCTGATTTCGATGCCGCTTGACATGCACATTAACCGGGCTAATACCAGATCTTCGAAATTACATAGGTATACATGCAACATACCACATGAAGTGGACAAAGAAGGTACTGTAAGTGAATGGCTATCTAATCAGATTCATATGTATTGCACAATGGAGTTACAAACATTTTCCCAGCATTAAAAATTACCACACACTTCCGCTTAATGCTGTTCAACAGAGAGCACCTGGTTTCTAAGGATTCTCTGACTTCATGAATTAACCCTCTAGAGTTGATACCTAGTTGAATATCTTGAAATACGTGAGCATTTTGTTTGACAAGAGGTGTATAAACAACTACGATACTTTTTGGACACTGGCATATTTCATCTGGAAGACAAATGCAATCAAACTTGCACACTATTATATCCTGAAGCATGCCAAACAAGCCATCTTCAAATTCTATACCATAGTCAATTCTGCGAGATGAACGAGTGTAAGATGTGCAACAGAACATGCAGCCGCCAATCAAGATACGCTTATAAAACAATCCTCTCAAATTACGAATGTCATGAGCAAGCATGTTCCTGATAGCAGCAACAACACGCAAGGGAATTTGTTTATCAGTAACACTGCCAAATAAAATGGCATTCCCCATTCTTACACAATGTTTGGGTAAACTAGTGGACGTCCACAACCTTTCAACATAACTTTTCACTGACTGTGGGGCCACATTGAGAGCACGCATATACTTTGGAATACTCCTCCATAAAAGAAATGACTGTGAAATTTGCTGAGGCACATATTGAGTGCCATGGAAAAAGTTGAGTAGCTTACCGTTGTTAGATTCAAATGAAAACGCAGATGCTGCCCAGAGAGGTCCCCAATCTCTTACACTATCAGTAAGATGTGTTAGCAAATGAACATTGAAGCTAACATATTCCTTGCCATACAGTGTCTCTACGCCAATAACAAATCTTTTTAAAGCTTATTCAGCTTGATCAATCATATTTTTGGATACACTTGATTGTAGCAAAACATGGAGAGCAAAAACCAATAAATGCCAATGCTTCATGTACTGAACAGGCATCAATCCACTTAGAATGAAGGGTGAGTAGTAAAGTAAAAAAGACTTCCATTCCGAAGCCTTCCAATAACTCTTTGTGTTTACAGAACGTGGGGCACGACTCAACTCCCTTGCGGCCGTTACATGGCAAAAGGGTGTATCTGCAAAATACACATTCCTAGAAAAATCACTTTGAAGTTTCAGCTGTT
>JZLH01S0631319.1:31135-48420 GCA_001188425.1 Eucidaris tribuloides | reverse complement strand
TTGTAACCATAAATGATATTTGTGAGTTTACATGTCACGTTGTGTCAGTTAGGTGAATGAATATTCCAAAATCACTGTACGTGCTGTAAACCCCGCAACACAGCAGTTAAAACACACTTCCATGTTTGTATACAACCCGAAACGGACCTTTTCTTAATTAACGAAGACTATGAAATGTCTCATATATTATACCTTACATAATTATGTTTAATTTTGTTTAAGTTGATATATTTCAGAAGTTATATGTACATGTGCACCTCTGTTACCCACGTTATTTTCATTTTAACCCATCGGTATAACGTATAGTACTCTGCCCTGAGACTTTGTGAAAATGAAAACTTTTGTGAATCCAGACATTGTTGGTGATTAAAGGTACTTCATTCATGCAGTGTCCGACACGTAACCGACATCAACATCGCAGTAACTGCATAGTACATGTACGGAGTTTAAATATAACACCAACATTTTAAACTGTCAGACGATCACGTCTTAAAATGTTAAAATATCACTCAACACTTTAACATATTCTTGCTTTCATATTACCAAGAAGTTTTAAAATGATCCCAAAATGTAATACCAGCTCAAGAAATCGTCGATGTCATCCTCTTATAACTAACCGGGGTTGTTCCCTTTATCTCTCATACTTTTAAGGAGCAAACGAACATCACCTGTAATTACAATAGTAATAATAACATGTTGATATGAGAATAAATCAGCGAAATGTATCTGAATTCACGACATTTCGCACAAAAAGGGTCAAAAGTCTCCACCAGATTCACATCAACACGTATATCAGTGAATCTGCCACCCAGGGTAAGACAGACATCATGGCAAATTATATTGAAACCGGAGCCAAGACATCACATTAACAACTGACTTACAGTCCACAGGGAGTCCCACAGATTCTCAGTAAAGTAGTTTATATTATGCAACCAAGTGCACCACCAATTGACGATGATGCAACGTTTGTATTGATGGTAAGGTCCATGATGATACAAATGTAGGGTCCATGTTCAAACTGTCAGTACCAAAAATTGGGCCAGACGATAGGGAGTTTAGAAGCCCCGCCTTCTTTTCACTCCCATTTTTTGCCCGTCTAGTCTCCTCCTGTCATGCGTTCTTAAATTCTCTTTCAGTAGAATTATTGGTTCTTTGTAATTATGTTTGGGCTGATCTACAAAACGAGAATCAAAGTATCGACCCGGAGAACTGAATTTTGGTTGTCACTGTTGTTTGTTCATGACGCCAAATATGTAAAACCTTTGGAGCTGTCAGCTCTCATCAAACTAGATGGGATACGTCAGTTCGAAATCTTGTCGACTCATCTGCTGTCACAAGCCGGTGTCTATTTATACGGTTTTGTTTCGAAGAAATGTAGCATACGTGCATTCATCAGGTAGTGTAGTGATGTAAGGTGTTTGACAGATTGACAGATTTATGCACGTCGTGATTCTGCAGTATATTTGTGATTTATCACATCGAATATTTCACAGCAGATATTATTTAAAACCACCTATTTAACGCAAAAGAAAAACAGACCTCTACTGTGATATATACTTTCCTTGATACGTATGTACAATTTATCAAGATATTAGTAAGCTCAAAGTACACAACATTTAAGTGATATTAAATTAATACATATGCATGTCTAATCTCTATTCAGTTTATGTAATCAAGCATTTTGTATATAACCCTGATTGTTTGTAGTTTGCATTGTTATCATATGTCATGTAATTTGTTGTGTCAGTAAACAACGAATTTCCGTATTAATGGACAATAAATTCAACTCAATTCAAATCAATTTATGTTCACTGTGACAGTAAAATAAATCAATGGATGGCATTTAATACGTAATTTCACTTAATATTCACTTTGTTGTCTATTACTATTACAGTCAATGACACAATGGTATCACACACACCTGACTAACCTATATATGGACCATTACACTCGGCTGCCACACAGACTTGGGTAACCATGGCAACGGCTTGTATCTCCCTTGTCGTCGTTCTGATTACAGCTTTCTTTCTTCTTGGTGGATCTGCGGCTTCTAGGACTGGAGACATGTTAAAGGTACTGTCCGTCTAACCCATTCAACGTCACATTGAGTTCTAAATATTTCATTCCATTTATTTTAATGAAACCATTGGAAACGATTTGATTTCGCTATTACACACACTTTCCATAGACCACAGCACGAGATATCTCGTATTTAGTCTCCAACGTGTTAATTTTCATTACCAAACAATAAAATAAGATAAAAATCATTTAACAAAATGATATAAGGAAAAGCATAACAGAATTTCAATCAAAAACAAAGTAATACACCGTGTGTTTTAAATAAAATATTTGAAATATAAATACAATAATTTGAATATCTCGTTACATTTGAATAACTTAATTCAAAATGTTGATACACAACAGTTTATTTTCTTCTCATTTCACTTCATTCATTCTGATCACAAAGTAAACAATGTGAAAAAGGCAAGGTTTATTTTAACACACTAAAATAAATACAGAATAACCATTGTAAACGAATTAACAGAACTTTGAAAAAAGGGCAATAAACTTGATCTGTAGTTTAAGAAGCTGAACGAAGAAACAATGTTTGGAAATGTAGATTGAAATAAATGGTTGATTGTTCTTATAAATTTTCATAATAGGGAAAACATCTTTTGCATCTTTTACACTATTTTTTTGCGAGGATTTGCCATAATCTTATAGAAAGTAGTTTTTTCTTTAATAATGTAATTTGGAATTTGTGTGTCATTAAATTAGCTGACGACTTGTCCATGTTTGTACCATATTTTGCGTAATATGAAAAAAATGAATGATGATCATGATACGAAGATAATACGTGTATGAAGTTAACACTTCATGTATTAAAGAAAATGGCAGTTTGCAGATACGGTGATTATTGTTTTTGGTCTGACAAACAATTTATGTTGCTTCAATGACTGCGTGTATTGCATATTTAGATCTGAATAATGAAACTAGACCAGTTAAACTAAGACTAGATAAATTAATTGTATCCTTTTCTATTTTCGACATAAAAGATCTGGACAAAGCAGATACACACTGTTCCGTTGCAGAAAATAAAATGTTGGACAAGTTCCAAAACATTTGTCTTAAGACGGAATTGGGTTACAAGACCGCATGTCACACATGAAGTATATTTAGGTTGGCGAGACGTGAAGCCAACAGGAGGAGAAAAAACAAAAACGAAATCAAACAAAATATGGTAAAGACGATGAGTCCTTTGGATGCCAATTTATTTATCGGCATAATGCATCATAACTACTTTAATGACAAAAGTAAAAAAAAAAAAACTCTGAGCTACATGATTTTCCATTCTCTAAGTGTCTTTGCTAAGGTCAAAAAATGAAGCCTTTAAAAAAATTATACTTCAAAGTGATCCAGTATGATCTTCTCCTGACATTGTTTATTTCCTCCCATAGACTACTGTCTTATGGCCCATAAGACAGTAGTCTATGGGAGGAACCAGGGTCTGACCGATTTATACTCAGGCGGAGTGAAAAATCAGAGAGAGATGTTTATTAATGCATACCATGTCAGTGGCCGCGTAACTTTCCAAACTTTTGTATATATGCTAGAATGATTATTTGCCCATTTAAGCACTACTATGAAGCTCAGACATCAAAGTTTGGCAGTTTATTTTTAGAAATTTAAGTCCTAGCATGTGTCATTAAACAGTGAAAGTAGCCTAATTGATTTCAAATTAGGGATTGTGTTTAGAACAAAAGACTCTCCTCCATATTTATAGGCCTACATGATTTGATGATTTGAATTAGTTTTGAAAGAGGACACATACCTCGTTAACCCTGTCATATACTTCATGTTTTTGAATGTTATCTCTATAAGACATTGACGACAGGTTACTTTAATCAGATGAGACGGTTTTTGTCATACAGTATTTGCACCTGTAGTTTCTATGTTAGGCTTATCAACTCTTATTAATGACAGTGATATTTTTGACTTACATTATTAGAAAACAGATGGACATGAATATTGTCATGATATGTCACAGGACAACGCTGTGACTGTGTGACATCACCAGGAATCAAACAACAGCTGGTCAATAAACAACTATAATATAGTCACTATTTTTGGAATGATCTGTATTTACATCCCCCCTTTTTGCCCTCATAAATGGAGTAAAATGGTACATCACTCGAAATGCGTGCGGTGATACCGTACGTAGTTTTACCAAAGATAGAGAGTAGAAAACAAATTCACCTGTTCGGTACAAATGACTGATATTTGACTGAGGGTTGTTTATTTTTATAGTAGCTTTGTCATTATGTGTAAGTTTAAAATCATCACTAATGGTATATATTGCCTCCTTGCGAATCATGTGTAAGGTGGTCTTTCTACCAGACGATCGTGCGATAAAACCACGTCCTTATTTGCCCTACACCTCTTGGCGCTCCTTCAAAGTTTGTTTAGTTTAATCTCAGCAGGAACTCTACTTATTGTGAAATTTCTCGAGGTCATCTTTTCATTTATTCAATTCGTTCATTTATGGAGTTCACTCATTTATATTGAGACTTAACATGCGTGAAATACACAAATGCAGTTATAATTACCAATTTAAAGGTCACGATCGTAACCTCAAAGCAACTAAACTATTCGTAGTTTATTGTTGCATTGTTTCTTTCTTTTTCGTAATACAATTAGTGTAGATTTTTTTTATCCATCATTCATTATTATAGTTTATAAGATCACGACTACAATTTACTTTCTCATGAAGTACAAAACGGCACCATTGCAATTTGTATTCTATTTAAATACCATTTTGGTCAGCTGATTCAATCATTTTGAGGCAGGTGTGACAATGAGCATTCAATGCATATTTACGACAATTTTGGCAAAGTACCAAGAATATGAGATATTTTAAGTTATATGAAGATATCTACGGGCATTCCAGTCAAGGTTTGTTTTCATCCAGCTTGTGAGCTACCCCAGTATCTGCTTCTTCTTGTAAAATGCCGAGTAAAACCACGTTTTTAAGAATGGCCCACAATGCGTATACCTCAAACTTTAATGTGTTGATTTTAATTACTTCTTGTAGAGAAAGAATACTACACTTTCAAAGGTTTCAGTTCTGTAATTTATGAAAGCATCTTCTTCATTGTGACTTCTGGGGGCTAATATCGATTTATTCAATTGAATTATCAAAATGTTTTCCTCGATGATAATGTGACAAAATGCTGTTTTTGATTATAATACAGAGAGAAAAGAGGTCAGATATTAAACCATAATGTCAGGGTAATCGTAACAGAGTACACGTAGTAATTCAACCACAAAGAAGGATGAAGAGCTGATTAACAGACTGCAACAGGGAAACAAGGGCTGAATTTTACCGCAAAACCAATACTGTACATGTATATAGCATTGGTGCCCCGATTTTTAACAGGGCGCTATTCCATTCTGCAAAGGCAGTGTATCTTTAATTGTGGAGGTGTTGAGAAGTATATTCGGTCATGCACCGTTAGGTCTATGGGCCAATCTGTAATGAGCCATTACTGTACAGATTTATGAAAAAGTCGGCATAACGTTTACTTGCCGTGGTAAGAGGTTAACCCTCATGTCCTGTCAATCGTTTCTGACATATTTATTTCGAGAAATCTAGGAAAAAACAAGTAATCTCCGTTATAGTTCAGGGGTGTGTTGCCACACATTGCGCTCCATTATTAAAGGCAGGGGATCTCTTTTGCATGCCTAAAAATTAACATAGTGTAAATACAATGGAATTTAGAAGAAATGCCATCTGGGAACCTTTAGCAAAATATAGGAGCTAGAAACTCAGTTTTAGTGGAATTATAATGACCGTTAGACTCAGATTTGATTTTTTTTTCTCGCGAGAAAAAAATTCCTAACATAGAACGTACACTAAACGGCTATTGTTGTTCTTTTGCATTTTTTAAACTCTAGGCAATCACTGACCCCCAGATTTCACAGACATGCCCTTCATCAATAGTCTAAGGGCATGGGTTATCTTTTCCTGGTCTGCGGGGATGTTTGCAAATGGGATCCACTGTCTTTAAAATATGTCGTTGCTATGCAGTTGTTTAACCCTTTTTTGTTCGGATTAGAAGTACTACTACTGATATATGGTATAGGGCCTACAACAACAACAACGACGACGACGACGACAACAGCAACAACAACAATTACTACACTATTACTACTATACTATTATTTCCACTACTACTACTACTACTACTCCTACTATTTCTACTACTACTACTACTACTACTACTACTACTACTACTACTACTACTACTACTACTACTACTACTTTCTACTACTACTACTACTACTACTACTACTACTACTACTACTACTACTACTACTTTACTACTACTACTACTACTACTACTACTACTACTACCACTACAACTACTACTATTACTACTACTATCACTACTATTATTATTATTACTACTACTACTACTACTACTACTACTACTTCTACTACTGCTTCTATCACTACTGCTACTTCTATTTCAACCATTTTTTTCTAGTAGTATACTTTTATTTGCACTATTAAATCTCTATTACTTCTGTTACTATTACTACTACTACCAGTACTACTACTACTACTACTACTACACTCATGCTCATAATTATGGAATATTTCAGAGACATTTTCGAAGTTGCCATTTTTCCGTGAACGGTACATTTGGGATTAATATTTGCTCATCTCAGGTGAAACAATTATGATCTAAGTATTTCAGGACTGCTGAGCATTTTGTAGCGTCCGAATCGACGCTAAAACCTGTGTTTAAAAATGGCGGTATTCAGAGTTGTTGAGTCACGTGGTGGTTACGCGCGTTATTAGACTTGTAACAGACAATTCTGATGTTAATTTAATCATAAGTAACAGATTAAAATTGATCAGTTTTTCGGGTTGTTTTTTTAATTACTTTAATTTAGTACTTTTTTTCATTGATTTTTGTGGATATAAAAAAAAATAATATATATATATATATAATAGTTGTTGCGCTCAAACGTATTTAAGTTCTTACTATAGTTGTCTCATGAAATCCAAAAATTGCTTCACAAACACATGTCTTGAAAATTTTGGACGATCAACAAAATATTCCAGAATTATGAACATGAGTGTACTACAACAACAACAACAACAACAACAACAACAACAACAACAACAACAGCAACAACAACAACATCACCAACTACTACTACTGCCAATACTACTACTATATACTTCTACTTTTGAGTGTTGCAATTTTACACAATGATGCGAAGGAGGACAATTTATAAACAAACGCAATAATATGCAGAATAAATTTGCAGTTCATCTCTGTATTATCAAATTAATGATAAATAAGATCAAATGCCTGATCTGTTATTTTAGTGACTCAGAAAAAGATTTACCCAACAGGATTCGAACCTGAAACCTATTCTCTCTGCAAACCTTTCATTCATTAAACGCAATAATGTTGTGACTAAAAACTGCGTGATACATGCTGGTGACGTACGTGCCAATTTTTCAAAATGATTTTCTTTACAAGCTGAAGATTCGTCGCTGACCACTTGATGTGTCACGTGACTTCTGAACCAGGCCACTTTTGTAATACTAATAGTGTTTATTTTCTTGATATTGCAGGTACTAAATGAGACTCAAAAAGCGTCAGCTGGTCCTACGGAAGAAACACGTAAGTTGTTAAAAGTTTTCTTCAAGCTTATCACGTTAACAAAATACAAATGCTTCATATCATGATACAGTTTAGAACTACCTAACTTATAGTCGTATTACACTTGAAGTTCATTGTTGAGTAATATAAGAAAAACTTTGATCACACACGCACGCCGCAGATAAGCATGCAGGGATGGGCGTAATTTTCATAAATTTGTTGAATTGCCAGGGGCTAGCGTAGCCAGGGACCCCCGAAAATTGGGAACGCCCTGGGGATCCTTCCCGGCGTTTGTCCTTTCACCTTTATCATACCAACAGGTGCAGATGCCATTGCCTCCAATCAAAACTAAAATTTGACCCAAATGTGGAACATGATTTCGATTTGCTATTACAACTTTTCACCATGACGACATTTCATATTTCTTTTTCATTTCCGAAGTGATTTGACTTCGTATTCGGTCCTGTCACCTTTGACCTAACTGACGACAGGCTTAGGGGTGTTTCAATCGCTGGAGGTTGGGGGATGCCAAATTTGCCCGATGTTTCGTACCCTCCGGTCAAAAGGGTTTCAAAAACTAACTTTAACTTTAACATTGATGAGTTCATGGACAAATGCAAAGCACTTATGGGAATTTCAGCACCCCCCCCCAAAAAAAAAAAATATGGAAACTGAAAAATATTCGTAGAGATTTTTTTTTTCACTGCCGAAAAAAATCCCTTCAAACTAATCATTTGTGGATATGATTGAAAAGCTTAGTTCTAAAATGTACTAAACCTATTTTCTACCAAAAATTCGTTATCAACATCAATATGTTCACTACCTATACGTACTGTATCTAGCAATAAGCCTAGTATAATATTTTAAACCAAATTACACAAGCAAGCACAAAATATCGAAGGTTCTAGTTTTCATAGGCCCGTCTACAAACTCAGGCAAAGAAATACATTTTTTCTCTAAAATTACAACATTGGATTTGGCACCTTTTGGAATTATGCTCTTATTTTTTGATACCAAAAACAAGAGATTTTGTTCCCTTTTGTAGAAAGAAAAATGTACAAAATAATGTTTCGAAAAATGTGGATGAAAAAGCAAGACATTGTTTTTGCAGTAAGCAAGAGAAAAACTGCCACCCCTACGTCTACATGTAACAGTCGTTTTGTTCACGGCATAAAGAACAACAACACCAGTCTGGTTTTAACAGAAGGCAGTGAAAACACTAAAATTCGACCAAATTTGCAACCCCACGTTGTAGTCATTTGACAAAAATTGAGTGGGTTTGAAGAAATGATTCATATTTTTGTTGCCACCAAAGCGAAGGAACAAAACCCACGTGTCAACTGCACCCACCCGACCTTGACCCAACCTGGAACACGAAATATCAATATATAAAATAGGATTTGAAAAATCGTGGTGTTTAAGATATGGTGACTTTAATTATTTTCAGGAATCAGAGTTTTTATGTTAGTTTATTTTCGTAAGAGGTGTCAAAGTTATTTATAAAACACCTATGTTCCTTTATACCACTTCTTCTTTGATATCATGGAAGCTTTTTGTACTTTTGAAATTTTCGAAATGATAAATGCTTCTCTTGGCGTCTTCTATTGCGCGGTCATTGCAGGGGTGCTTGCGTAGTTATACAAATTACACGCAATATTGCATTAAAATTAATATTGACGCTTTTATGAAAGAATTTAATCATCTTTCAGGTACGTACGTTATACATTCATGACACTAGAGTAACGTAAGCGTTTGATTGTAAGTTTCATATTTCACAAATATAATAACGGAGGATCCACTTTAACCTTATAACACGTTCAGAAAATAATATAGATTATGGATTTATATACGGCCATGGACTGCATGTTACATAATAGAAAATATGTCTATGAATATATCTATGAATTAATTGGGTTATTTAAATTTTAAGACAAAGGCGTACATGTACATGTAAAAGTTGTTTTTGTAAATACAAAATGTATTAGCGCTTTGTTTAGACTATAAATGCTTTGAAAAATGATGACTGCGTATGATGTTGTGAATTATGACTTCAACTATGTCACGAGCAATTGCAAGTATTTTGACAAGATGCATAACATATTTACAAGCAAGTGAACACCAATATTCCGTTAAAGTGACTATTTTAAAAAGGCGCCTTGAATCTCGCCGTACGTCGCTGTTTTCTGCGATCTAATTTTGTCGTGAGCAGGTGCACGCTATTATCATCTCCTATTTTGTTCGTATCGGCGCACGCACTCCCCACAACCCACCTGGTGTTTTGTGACATGGGCGCTGGGAGGCATAGAGGATGACAGGGCTCTTGAAGACGTAATCATGAACGGTATTATTCATCCGATCGTAATAACGATGAAACGCCGCGACCCAATTCATAATGGTAACAATAAGATCGTTTTCTTTGCGCTTGGTGCGTCCCTTGTCCATTTGGCCTAAATGAGAAACAACGTGGGGTTGCTGATACATGTACATAATGTACCTGTGACTATCGGAAGTCACTATAATAATTTGTTACGACTGAAATGCTTGTGTCCTTAGATTGCAAATAAGGGCAACTGTGCCGCTCGACTACTTCCAGCTATCTTGATAGTCGGAAGGTCCGATAGAGAGAAGGCCCGATAGGCCGAAACTTCGAAAGCCATAAACAAATAGACCTGTACTTCACATTTCTCACAGAATAAAGTCCGAACAGTGTCTTACTACTAGGTAGTCGCATAAGGGAGAAGGAGGGGGACACAGAAGGAGAAGAAGAACAAAAAGATTACTAAAAATACTGAAATTGTATTGCTATCACCGATCAAAATGATATTTTAAGGAAATTTTGATAAAAAAATGATCTGTTCAAATCTCAAACATTTAGCAAAATATTTTTATTGCCATCGGAAATACGTCATGACTACCGCAACGTATATCTAGGGAGTCATCGAGTATTTGCGCAATTATGACTAAAAAGATGTCATACTTCCCTTGATTTGCTGGTTGGCTTATCTATTGGTAAAACTGAAGAAAATAATGGGATGAGTCAAGCATTCATTGTTGGTAATCTTCAGATGTTCAATG
Organism: Eucidaris tribuloides; assembly: GCA_001188425.1. Taxonomy (NCBI): domain Eukaryota; kingdom Metazoa; phylum Echinodermata; class Echinoidea; order Cidaroida; family Cidaridae; genus Eucidaris; species Eucidaris tribuloides. Next base: position 37,663 of record JZLH01S0631319.1, on the reverse strand, counting down.
GCCAGACTAGGAGTCCACACTCCACAGACTAAATGACCCTTAAAGACTTATTACCAGTAAATAGAAGTTGTTTAATCCGTGAAAGATACATGTAGTGAAATATCCGCTAAATGAAAAACAAAACAAAACAACAACAACAACGAATCAATAATTACAATATTTTCATTGTCCTACGTAAGACAAGAAAAACGATAATTTGGTAACAAAGAAAATTGATGAAAGTTGCACAGTAAAGGTCATGGTCACTAACGATGTCAAAGCATATCTCAACAATTTTCATATTCTTTGTAAAACCCAAGCATTCTCACACAGAGACGTAAATTGAGGTGAATATGTGCAGAATTTATCGAGATGCATTAACTTTTTATACACTGTTCACCCTTCTGAAGAAAGTCAGTAAGAAGTCAATATTAGTAAACCTCTTGCCGACAGTAATATTTCATCTGCGTCCATGGTTGAAAGGCAGTGGATCTCTTTTGCATGCCTAAAAAATAACATTGTGTAAATAAAACGGCATATAGAAGAAAATGCCATCTGGGAACCTTCAGCAAAATATAGGACCTGGAAACTCAGTTTTGGTGAAATTATAGTGACCGTTAGACTCTGATTTGAATTTTTTTCTCGCGAGAAAAAAATTCCTACCATAGAACGTACACTAAACAGCTATTGTTTTTCTTTCGCATTTTTCAAATTTTAGGTAATACTGACTTCCAGATTTCACAAACATGTCCTTCATCAATAGCCCAAGGGCATGGGTTATCTTTTCCTGGTCTGTGGGAATGTTTGCAAATGAGATCCACTGCCTTTAATGGTAATTCAACGAAAAAACCCTTTGCTTGTCTAATTTACTTGTAAACAACAACTATGAACGCAGAAAACATAGTCATGTCCTAAACGTAAACATGATTTTATTTTGTTTATTGAAAAAAAAATTGCTAAATCATGCTTGCACTCGTGTAAACCTCGACACTTACGCCCTTAGAAATCCCTGCCAAAGTTATGGACGACAAACTGTGTATATGGGTCATGGTGTATTATTTTTAATTTCGCGAAATTGACGCTTCGCATTCACCTGCTGATTTCGTCCCACGCCCAGCGGCCAGCCGTGATTGGGTGTGACATCGGTGCTGGACCAACCTGATTGGTCCTTTAATTAACCGGAAGTATGCGTGAAAAAAAATGACCCCGTGTGTGACACGCGTACGATCAATTCCTTCCTGTCAAATTATGTTTTTTGACTGGCACTGAATTATTGGGTATCCGACACACCTTTTAAGTCCAGGTTTTGATCTAAACGCAAGAATCTTTATTTTGCAGGTGAGGGAAGAGCGTTCAATTTGATATAGAATCATGAGAATGGTAATCTTCTTGCACGTGATAAACCACAGCTTAGGCTATTTCCCTCTTCAACAAACCGTACCTGGGCTATCGTGATAAAATGTACGTATTTCCAGAGGGGTGTTTCGGTCTGCTAGAATTACTATGTGGCTTATGGAATCGTCCATCATGTCCGCGTTAGCCACTTAGCTTTTCAAAGCCAGATTTGATTCCTATTCTCTTAAATAAAACACCCTTTTATGGATTTAGTTGCTCTCAACAACTATCTGGGACCGACTTGATTTATTTGCAAGAAAATGGCTGTAGTTTTGATGATGAGATATGACAGACTCCCCCAGACAGACGTAAACTATGCGAAATTTATCACGTAATAGGTGGGTCAAAACGCTGTAACGTTGATGGGGAAAATGTTTTTCGATGTAGTCAGATATAAACTGATATTCACTGAAACCATGGAGGTAGAAGAGAGTCTCCATTCTACTACCATCCTAAAATCGACTCAGGTAAATTCAACGGCGTTCAGAGTTCTTGTTAAAGGATATAACCGTCAAACTCTTGCACATTTAATCTGAATGTAGAAAAAAAACCCCCGCTTTTTCGCAATATAGCTCCATAGCTTGACTCGGGTGATAGTTCGTAACTTTGTTTTATTTTTGTGATTAAACTTAAAAGGAAAACATACCAGCGATGTGATAAAAAATAGGATAAACGTATTCAAACTAACTTTAAAGTAAGTCATTGGTAAACTCAATCGCATGTTTGCTATATGCTCATGGTCGCACTACTTCCTACAGACTGCATTGCTTCTTGTATTGATCTGCCTTCCAAAAAACAAATTACAGAAAAAAAGGGACCGAAACTTAAAAACGAAAATCCAAAAGGCACTGTATAACAATGTTTCCGGTTAAAAATCTTGAGCTAATGATTCCCCATGCTACTAGTGTCTTTGTACAGTCTAAAACCTGAAAAAATTGCAGTGTAAAACAATCATTAAGTGCTTTAAAAAAGTGAAAATCATTGAGAAACCATTCCAGCTTTTCGCCATAGACTGCTGTGTTGCAGAATTTCCTATCGCCCGATATGAGATTAATATGCCAATTTGTATCTGCACATATTGTACTAGTGACAGCATAACTGTCCAAACTTTTGTGTTCTAGGGTGTTTATTTGTCCATTCAAACACTGTCAGATATGTCAGATAGCAAAGTTCGACAATTTTTTAAACGGGTCTTCCACAGTGTTATATAGTGTCTTTAAATGAATTATCAGGTTTCTAAGAAAAGAACTTTCGCCGTTAATGTCAATTCACACTTGAAGAGAACACGCGAATTTGTAATATCATAATTATACATAGTCATGCGGAATGGGCAAGTTAAGGGTTCAAGTTGTAAAAAGTAGTAGAGTACTACAACTGAAATTTATTTTCCTTTTCACGATTTATGTCTTGGTGATCGCCAAATATTCAAGATACGTATATTGGCTGTAACTCAGAACGTGTGCTTACATTTACATCAAATCGGAGGACGGTATAATAAGAGAATGTTTCCCCTAATGTATTGCGGGGGAAACATTAGCAGATTTCTTTTCCTGCAGGCTGATGGTGTTGCTTGCCTGGGGAACGATGGTTAGAGCGACCTACTTTCCATTTTTCATATTACTGAAATTATTTTCACCTTCTTTGAAAGCCCTGGTACAGACATCCGTGCCAATGTTTTTTTTAAAAGAAATTTTAAATGTAATAATAAATAATAAATAATAAATCTGAACATTTGAACAATCGAACAATTAAATGTAGTACTAGGAATTATCGTCAGACATTGCAAAGAATGATTAAATTTGACAATGTTTTGTTCATTTGGTGAATGTATTTTTCGTTTTGTATCTGCAACGATTAGTATGACCCATGGTTGGTCAATCTGCATCAGTACAGATGTATTTGTGTTTTCCATACAAGTAGTGGTGTTGTATTAGTACCACTAGTAGTAGTAACATTAGTAGTGGTTATCTGTAGTAGTATGTATAGAAGAAGTAGTAATAGTAGTAGTAGTAGTAGTAGTAGTAGTAGTAGTAGTAGTAGTAGTAGTAGTAATGATAATAGTAGGGATAATTATACTCTAGAGTAGTAATATTAATGCTATGAATTCTAAAACTTTTTCATTTTTCCAACTCTTTGTTATGCCTCAGTTGTGTTGGCTCAGTTGGTAGAGCGTCCGCCTCACAACCGGGAGGTCGGGAGTTCAAGCCCGACCGCGTCAGACCAAAAGACGTTAAAAGATGGGAGTTGCTGCTACCCTGTTTGGCGTTCAACGATTTTTAGGGATAGGGCAACGTCGATCTGGCGCTGCTCAGTGGCTGCCGGGCCCACGATCAATTGGGCAAAATGAATTTTCGGAATTTTCGGAAGATTTCTATTTGTAATGTCTGTCTATTTCGAATAAAATATGGATTATTATTATATTATTATTATTTGTAGGAAACCACGACATTGATCCTTGTCTCTAAAACCTGTAATAATACAAACTAGTAAAGGGTAAATTAATTCCATTGTGTAGCTTAATTAATTACTTTGTCACTTTCAATATATGAAATGAATAATTACATGAAAATAAACACAAAACAAAACAAGGTAAAACTCTGATAACTTGGCAGGCGTGGGACAAATAGAAAAAAAAATTCTCCAAAACCGCACTTCGGTTATTTCTAATTTTTTTTTGTATTCCTCTTTGAAACAATTAAAGGTATTGGCTAACATTTACCACAGTTAAAAAAATCTGAGCTACATGATTCCCCATGCTACCATTGTCTTTGATAAGATCTAAAAATGACATGCTGAAAGAAATTGTACTTCAAAATGATTATTTAGTGCTTTAAAAAAGTGAAAATCGAAAGTTGATCGGATTCACCTGCCCATTCTCTCCCATAGATAAACTGTGTGTATACCTAGGCTATTTAAACTCGTCCCGAGTTTTAATTGTTTATTCATGCATAACTTTCCATTGGCAGTGTAACTTTCCCAACTTTTTGTATTCTAGGGTGTTTATTTGTCCATATGAACACTACCATGTAGTTCAGATATCAAAATTTGACAATTTTTTTAATTGAAGCTCCACAATGTTAGTCTATCACTTTAACCGTTAACTCTGCTTGTCAAGTAGAGATACGGTAACGTAGCATTCCCAGTTTCTGGTATTATCTAAAACCTGCCAATATTTAAAACTACAGGCTTATAGTGCACTGTTTTCATTTGCGTTCAATTAACCAGAGCTCCCTAAATACTGGCAAAATTTAAAGAAGTTGCAAGGTTGAGATTGAACAGTGTTGAAGACGAGTCATACTCGATGTCCTCACACATAATGTTCACAGTAACTATGAAATCCCACAACCGTGTACTAGTACTTGCTACTTGGTATTTACATGTGCCACGTGTGATTTGCCATCCAATCCATCATCTAACGGCGAATTCCCAAAGTGAAAATTAGGACCTATTATTTGGTGATAAAAATGGCTTATGATACAACTAGTGAGGCTCACATATCAAACAGCGGGACACCATCAATACACTAGCTTGTGACAAATGGAACATCCCATCCCGATTCACTTGTTTTGATTGGTTAGCACGGGGAATGGTATGTCACGATGTGAATAATATGATTAGGAGCACGTAGAATGAAAACATTCTATCCCATAACAATTATTTCTAAACACGATGGTAAAGTAAGTAGTTAGTTCATATTGACATGAAATATAGGACATAAAAATGATAATCAAACGAAATCAAAATCGTACAGTTGAAAAGCTCTAAATAGTATTTCAAGAGGATTGCTGTTATTTCGCGTGTGGAATTCGTGATATTTTATGTGATATTTCATATTTTAAAAATAATTTATAATAACCTAAATAATTCAAGTCAAATCTACGCCATCTTCCTTCGAAATACATATAATATTATCTAAATTTTGTTGAAACTGTAGGCTTTTATTCATTTTAGTTATTGGGAGGGTAATGGAAGTGAGGGGGCAAAAGTTCAGATATCTTATATTTCTCTACCTGTCCATGTTGCTTATTTTGCCGGAATTTGTCACGTGATTTACCCATCAGTTAACAACACGTCGTCAGACAATCCTGTGATTACTGGTCCCACACATTGTCTTATATGTTTGCTGAGTACCTCACTTAATTCCCACGGTGTGTTTGTCATCAATCTGCAATACCAGTGTATGTGGATGCTATCAATGCAGGATTCCGGATTATCAAAACTGGTCGGAAATCCGTACCACATGTATAACGTGTGGATGATATGATATTGATAGCACTTTTCATAAAAATGTCTACTTCTGATACAACTCTTTGAGTGACATGTTTAACATGAGAAATAAACGGGGCGAGTTTCGGAGGACATTGACCTCAATACATCTTTTATGAAAAGGTTCATTTAGCTTTCAGCGACCGCTGACGTCTGACGATTATTAAATTTGGTGGAGTAGTGATGAACACTTTAATCTACTTTCGACTTGCAGATTATGATATGTCACTTTGATATGATTGCTAAAACTTCCCAGGCATATGTACAGCAATATGATATGAAATTTACAGGTTATCGTACTTACGTTGGTTCGATGACCCCATACTCAATTACAGCTAGCCATCTGATAATTAACGACTTCTTTAAAAATCACACCAATTTTTGACGGATATCCCGAGTTCTATCCTTGTCTATTTGCAAATTTGGCCGGAGAAATTCGACAGAAATGCCAAGTTCAAATTTTTACAGATTTACCATACACAATTCACAAATACATGAAAATGCATTATAATGTGAACTGGTAGTGTTGAGAATGTATGACAAGGAGGTATTATTCTGTGGGTTTTTACTGATTGCAATATAACCAACGATGATTATGAATACCGAATTCTCAGAACTTAATGATTGTTATCGTTTTAAACGGCTGTAGAATTCTTGCTTCGTATTTAGAAAGCCAAAAAGCCTCCAAACTAACCAAAATTAAAAATATTTAAAGTATAATTTTAGTTTTTTCATTTAATTGTTTGTAGATTGTTTTTTTCTTTCTTTTTTGTACATACTTATCTATGTTTGTTGTAGTTAACTTTGATCCTGTTAACCACTAATATGCTAATGCATTTAGCTTTACGAATTGAGTCAAACCACAACCAGTTGAGATCAGTTTATTTT
>JZLH01S0631319.1:2511-30739 GCA_001188425.1 Eucidaris tribuloides | reverse complement strand
TTTTATGTACACAAACAAACAAACAAACAAACAAACAAATAAACAAACAACAAACAACAACCACCCCAAAACAGTGAAAGGAAATGAAGAACAAAGTTGAAGAAAGAGATAGAATGAATGTGCATTGGTAAAAGTGTTAGTGTGTGCGAGGGATTGTGCATGTATGTGTACATTTTGTGTATGTGAGTAATAGAGTGTGCGTACACGGTTTTACTATAAACAAGGGGAAATTGGAAAACAAAAATAGAAACAGGGCACATTGGTTGGAAAAGTCCCAGGCGAAATCTTCGTATGGTATTATACCTGAGCTCCATAGCCTACCTTGGATGAGTTTGTTTGGCTCTTTTCCCTTCGGTCCTACGTTTATCTGACCAACTGACTGGATCCTCGATTCGCTATTGTTCTCACAGGCTCTGTAGTCTGTACCAATTTGGAGTCTCGTTTGGGGAATTGTTGTCGATCATCGGAAGTGGACAGGGGGTAATATCGGCACAGTTTCTGGGCTATTTTAGGGCCAAATTGATAATGGGTCACTGACACAATCACCTGTTACCAATCAGAAGTATTATTGTTTTATGAATTGTAATATCTTTCTCAATCGGATAAAAAGGAGACGGGTGGTCTATACGTCATGCGTGAATCCGATAAACAAATCGAGGACAGCGATTGGTGGATGGATGTCACGTGGTAAAAGGAGTGTGAACTGATTCCAAACCTAGAAATATGGAGGTTTGTTAAGATATGGTAGGCGACACACAAAACATTTTCAAATATCTAATAAAGTCCTTCAACGTGTACATGTATCTGTACCACATAATTCAACGAACGCATTTGTTGTTGTGTTTACAAGAAAAAGGAGCATATCGATATTGCTAAACTGTTTCACAAAATGAATTTCATGCAAGTACAATTATTGTTGTTTTTGTATTGTTTGCCTATATATTTTCCCCTGAAATCTCAGGGTATCAAACAAACCATGCAAATTTTACATCACTTATTTTATAACTTATGCTTCTATTTTAAGGTAGCCTCCAACTATTGCGATGTTTATAAATAAAGTTATACAATTAGCTAGTGAAGGTTAGGTGAACGACCAAATAATGTGGATGGATCAGACAGTGAATAACAATCTGGATTGAAATGTCATGACATGATAACAGAGGTCAGAGCAATTATCGATTCACAATGCATGTGACATTATTACCCGCAATACATTACCATATGGCGATCCTCTTTCAATGTTGGATCACCGAGGAGTTTTTGATGAATTCACATTACAATATTTGACTAATCGCTAAATGATTGATGGAGGACGGAAAGCAATCTTATTTAATTGAGGACAAATAATAAGCTATCAAATGTTCAATAATTGATTTGGTTTACAGTGACAGTATGTGCTTTGTGTCGGTGTCCATGTGCATGTACTTACACGTGTAATCGCGCGTGTAGTACATACATCTCAATAATGCACAGGACTCTACAAATGAACAAAAACTTTCCTTTCTGCTCCGCAATTTGTAGCCTATTTCTTTAACGTTGAAAAAAAAATGTATTCGTTTGTCAGGTGTGAGATTCGATTAGTTTGTTTTGAATTTTTCCAGTTCTATTAATGCGAAACTAAACTGAAGAACAGCAAAATAAATTTACATCAAATATATGTATGTTTGCTTGTGTTGTCACCAAAGTCACCAAATTTATACAATTGTAATTAGACTAGCATGTGTTTACAGACTTGCAGACGAGTAATTGGTAAATAATAATAATAGATTCACACTCTATACATCAACTCATCATTAACTGTGCATTTCTGATAGGCCCACGTCTGCCTACTTATTCAAGAATATTGAAAGGAGTACCAACAAAATGTGGATTTGATTTCATACCATATACCCTTTCCAACATACGTACACGATATGACCTCGGTTAAGTCTGTTGTGAGTGACAGAATGCAAAAACCATAATTTTCTTCACTATTCCATGGAAAATCAATGTTCTGCATTACACTAGCGTCAAACATCAGACGTAGTTTTACACCTTAGACAAAGAAAGTCTCAATAAATATCACCCATTAACATTAACTATAATAAATTCATCGAGAGAATCTCACTCTTCCTCTCCACTCTCTTTCTGTCTGTGTATAATACAAAGGTATTATGACCTCACAATGCTTGATTTTGTGGTATGTATTCGGCGTCATACCGTCGGAGTATAATGGTTTGATGTGTAATGATAACAGCAATGATTGACATAGAACACATCGATTTAAAATCATTCTTAAACATTTCACTAATATACTCCTATATAATAAGAGAAAAAATGTATAATTCACGTACGCGACCTTTGTAATGTCATTCATTATTGGATATACTGTATAACAGCAAAACAAATAGAGGAACAATGAGAAAACCATGCTTGCAATGAATAAGCTAGAATAGACAGTCGCGATATTATTGGATAGGGAACTAGCCTTATGCCACAGGTAACTGTTTCTCGTGATCATTTTCCCGTTATTTTCAGCGTTTCCTGTGAATGGTACAAACCTATAAATACTTGTATTATTCTGTTGTATGCCGTAGTATATTTTTTATGGAGCAATGAATTGGTGTATTTTACAATGGTTTAAATCAGTATAATGCAAAATAGCCAGAGGGACATTATGGTATATACACATAACCTCAATACATCAAAGATGTTCTTATCAATACAGGTTATCTCAGTTATCAAAATTGAGTATCATATCGTATCCAAACTGACACATAGGATTCAGTGTTCCTATAGCTCACACGGTCGATGGTTATTTGGACAATAATAACGAAGCTCTGTAGTTAACAATATAATTATTCATCACATATACATATAAATACAGTAAGATTTAATCATAATTGTGAATAATATAATTATAGTTTACCTATTCATCTCATATTGCTGCAGGCGCTATAAACACGGCATCTTGCAAAAAGTGTGTGGGGGAGCTACCACAGTTACATATTATATATTTATAATTATATTATATATACATATATGTAGGCTCTTAACTATTTATTAAACGGCATTATTCCTTTAATGGATCGAAGATTTAGAAACGGAATTATTGCAACTTGATTCAATACTTTATTTGGAAGTATAGGCATGTAAAATGAACTGTTTTCGATTTCTGCACGCGTACGTACATTCTAGCGGAAAATGATCGACACTACAGCAAATTAAACTAGATTTCCGAATATACAAATGATCATTATCACCATTACTGTGTTACAGTTTAACGTACGTCACAATGTAATGCATAGCACGAACAATGACGGGTTTGTGGAAGGAGTTTCGTTTTAATGAACAGTGTGTTTCACATACATGTAATGATGTAAATATTCTATATAATATATCATACATCCATGTCTGTGATATGGGCGAGTTTGCAGAGTGACACGATATATTACAGCACGAAAAATATGTGACTTCAATAGAACTGAGAAGAATGCAATAGCGTTGTCTGATGTCGATCAAAAGGTATATTCCTGTTGTGCAGTGTAGCGTGCTGAATTATATCTACATTTATACTCGGATATATACAGTATTATATCCACAACACCAACATTTGCGGTGTACTTCAAAGCGCCGTTATTTCTCATCGGAGACTAACGAGAATACCACCATTTGTTTTGAACAATAAACTGCACCTCCAGCGGCATGTTTTGGGATTGTGGAATCTTATTGTAAAGAAAAACAGACATAAACTATTCGATCTATCATATTTACTTAGTGTTCTATTCAAGCATGAACTTTTCGACCCCTTTTGTAGTCATAAATATATACCTCAACAATAATTCAGGGGAAATGTAAACTAGGAGCCAGCGATATAGGGTGTATATTGTAATACTTATTGACGTAGTATAAACATATCAACTCCGACTCCTTTCCCTTGTCCCTCATTTTCCCTCATTTTTTCTTTCTCCCTTTCCCCATTCAATCTTCCCCCTTCTTCTCCTCCTCCTCTTCCCCTTCTTCTTCCACTTGTTCTTCTTCTTCTTGCTCTTGTTCTTGTTGCTCTTGCTACTCCTCTTGTTGTTGTTGTTGTTGTTGTTATTGTTCTTCTTCTTCTTCTTCTTCTTCTTCTCCTTTTCTTCTTCTTGTTTTTTCTTCTTCTTCTCCTTCTTCTTCTCCCCCTTCTTCTTTCTTCTTCCTTCTTCTTCTTGTTCTTCTTCCTCTCTTCCTCTCTTCCTCGTCTTCCTCCTCCTTCTCCTCCTACTACTACTTCTACAACCTACAGATCAATACGATCTCACTGCACCCGCTAAAGTGGAATAAAAAAAACACAACAACTCGGAATTGTTTACAAATCACCCTAATTTCCAAAAAACTCAATTTTCCTTTCTCGTTCTTGATTCTACCCGTAAAACACGTAGAACCTACCTCATCAAGCTACATTGAAACTACACGGCGCCCTCATCGGTTAGCTACAGCAAGACCGACAAGGCTGACAGGGCGGAGGGGACGAAAATGGCCAACGGTTGTCGTACCATGTGAAGGCAAGGATTGCCTCGCCCGAAATCTCCTCGACAACGAACCGACAATGCAAGATTCGACCAGACCTACTCCTACTAACATCCATAATTTGATTAGGGTAAATTATACTCAAACAATTTCAAGTAATACTGAAATCTGGAGACGTAACTGTCAAGCAGTTTTGTGAAAATTCTTGAAAAGTTGAATGGTTTAATGGTGGTACGCACATCAATAATAGATAACAATGCATACAATAAGAATCTTACAATCATTTACAAAACTGAGATAATGATTCTTTATGACTTCTAGCTAGTCCATATCAACCGATATGTTTCTTAGGAGTGGCATTATCTACTGGTATCCACTGTTTGTGTTCAGTGTAAAGGTATATAAAGAGTGAGTTAGACATAATGCAGAATGGAACATAATGTGTGATAGGCAATTGTTTCCCAGGCAACAGACATAGATGTGTGGTAAACTGAGTTGGGTTTCTCTGAGATCTAATAATCTTATAAAAGCTCTGTTGGTGTTTGAGCGGATTATTTTGACCATTAGTAAATGAGGGCGCAAGTGTTGATTCATTTGTTATTGTAACAGGCACGGTGAAATTGGCTTCTTTGAAATTTCTGGTGAAAAACATTGTTTTTTAAAAGTCACTCAATTTTCTTGACTGGGGACAGTTTGATGCTTAACCTTTCGCCTGCTATCATCGACTTTGTCAGAATTGTAGTGTTAAACTAGATAATCGTAAAATTTTTAAGCCTGGTGTGAACAGGTTAGGAATCACTGATTTTGACATATGGAGAATAATACCTTCCATCTAAATCTGAAATGCTATTCTCAGTATTCCGTAAAAAAAAAAAAAACATTAATAAAAACATGGGAGTGAGAAGACTGAAGACTTTATTTTATATCCTACCTTCTATTCAGCTGGATCCAACATGTGTACTGTTAGGTTCAGCTGGCTTAAAATGTTAAATGAAGCACGAGATAATGTTGCTACTCAATGTTGCCTGTCAAATTTTAATTTAAAATTTTAGTTTGTAGAATGAAACAATGTTTATACTTCGGCAAAATCAGTCTGTATTGTATCATTCAGAGATCAAAGAGAACAAGTGACGCATTTTTTTTTTGCAAATTTGTAACAAATTATTATAGATACAGAGGTTCAAAGTTCTTTGGCCACTTATTTTTTTCTGTACAGTGTGTTAGCAAAGCATAAAAAATGATAATTAATTGCGTTTAAATGTATTGGTTTCTTCACAACCCATTACCAACAAATGTCAATCTTAATTTGCATTGATGTACAGCAGGTTCGACAAAATGGAGCCGAGACGTCGGAGAGATTATCAGTTGCCTATGGAGGACCTTGCACCAGCAACCCGTGCCACCAAGGATCCACGTGCTTGGTGAGTAGAGTTACACCATGTTTAAAGTGGAATGAAACCCAAACATCTTCCTGCATTTAGAGAATATAGAATAATATAAGAAATAAAACAGTAAAAGTTTGAGCAAATTTGGTTGAACCGCTCAAAAGTTATGAATGTTCAAAGTTTGTTTAAATCGTCATTATGGAGAATTCTTAAATTGGCAACTCTACCACTTTTTGAGATGAAAATGTGGAAAACTCCCAAGGATTTGTACACAAATTTTCACTTCTCATTTTTTTAAAACAAAATATTTGATTGCTTCTTGCTTATTGTACAAGTATGTCCCAGCAAAAATGATTCTTCATGTTTTTCTGAAAGAATTTGATTACTTGCGCAATTAACATTTCAGAAAAACGTAAATTTGTGAAAATGTGTGTACAAAACCAATGGGGAGTTCTCCACACTTTTATCTAAAAAGTGGTAGAGTTGCCAACTCAAGAATCCTCCATAATAAGGATTAAATAAACTTCGAAGATTCATAACTCTTGAACAGTTCAGTCAAATATGCTCAAACTTTCACCACTTTCTTTTTTTTACTGTTAGCTATTCTCTGAATGTAAGTAGATGTCTAAGTTTCATTTCCCTTTAAGTAAGAAACAGTACTTGAATACATCCCTCTTACAGCAAAGGAAGCAATTGTAAGAAGTTTCATTTCTAAAAAAAAAAAAAATGAGATATTTGTGTCTGCCATTTACATTCACATTCATACAATATCCCATAATTCTGATTTGATTTGAATACACTTCAAAAGACCGATTAGTTTTTCTTAAATTTTTGCCTGAACGTACGCCATGCTGAGGATGTTGAAAAAATCAGTATCTCAAATTTGAGTAGTTTGTCACGTGCTTCCTTTTGCCAAAGCAGGGCGAAATAATGATGTAGTCATCTGACTTGCGCTCTGTCGGTGATTATTACATGATCTCCTGCTATTACAACTTTTTCTACAACATCACCACCACCATCATCATCACCACCACCACCACCACCACTACCACCACCACCACCACTAACATCGTCACTACAACTGCCTGTATCACCACCACAATTTCAATAACAGTAGCAGCAGCAGCAGCAACAACAACAACAAAACAACATACATGTAAGTGGCATGCAAAAGCATCAACACAAACATCACTACCACGCATACTACAACCATTGCTTCATCTTAACGTCCGAAATTGAGGCTTGGACTTAGCTGGGGAAATGATACTACCACTATTGCTGCTGCTGCCAAATTACTACCACTTATGTTGCTGCTTCTTAAAGTAACAGCAGAATGAAGTTTGGCAGTATCTATTGTACTATGAATATTCATGATTGACGAAAGAGGACCATTCGTTTCCAACAGATGCTTCCAATTTTAGGACCATTCCCCAGCGTGGGTTAAGACAACCACCTCAATGCAATTTGTTTGGATGGATTTGTAATTTCGTGTATAAATCAGTATAAACCTGCATTTTCTTTAAACATCTTTTCATCTTTTTTTATTCTGTCCTTTTACCAACAGAATCTACCACGTGGTTTCAGCTGCGTTTGTCCCATCGGTTGGACGGGCCATACTTGTTCTGAAATGGTGAATGACTGTAACAGCGACCCCTGTAGACACGGTGGCACCTGTATTGACACAAACCACGGCTTCAGGTGTCAATGCCGATCTGGGTACAGTGGCACCAACTGCGAACGCGGCCACCGTTGGTGCGACAGCGAGCCGTGCCTGAACAACGCCATGTGTATCGACGGTCTCTACGGGTACACCTGTATCTGTCCGATGGGTTTTCGTGGTACCCGCTGTCAAATCAATGTCGATGAATGTGCGACGATTCCACCACGATGTCGACATGGGGGTACGTGCGTCGATCTTGCAGCAGACTATGCCTGTGTATGCCCGAACGGGTTCTTTGGGAAATCCTGCGAACATGACGTGGATGATTGCAGCAGTAGTCCGTGTCAACACGGTGGAAGATGCGTGGATGGACCCGGGCGATATGAATGCCAATGTCCTCAAGGTTATGCAGGAGTCAACTGCGAGCGGTTAGACGTCTACCCGTGCCGAAGTAATCCATGTCGCCACAATGGAAGGTGCGTTGACCACGGGCACGGCAACTTCACTTGCAAGTGTGCGACTGGTTACGAAGGTCCAAACTGCGAGGAAGAAATCAATGAATGTGGGAAGAGTGCAAAGAAGCACAAGTGTAAAAATGGCGGCACATGCGTCGATCTGGTAGGAGATTTTGAATGCTTATGCATGCCGGGATACTCGGGTAAACGCTGTCAGAAGAAGATAAAACCGTGTCAGTTGGCACCGTGTCAGTTTGGCACTTGTCACGAGGACGTTCCATCAGATAGTTACACCTGTCAATGTTTGCCAGGCTTCACGGGGAAGAACTGCGATAGTAGAATCGATCGTTGTGCCAGTCAACCGTGTTTGAATAACGCTCGATGTTTGAATACAGAAGAAGACTTTTATTGCATATGCCCATTGGGATTCAGCGGTCGACACTGTGAATCCACGATGGATTTCTGCAACCCGGATCCCTGTCAACGTGGCGCCATTTGCCTCAACACGGGTCTCGATTTTGTGTGTCACTGTCCAAGGGGATACGTCGGTAAAACATGCAACATGGAAATAAAGGAATGTCTTTCACAACCTTGTAAAAACGGCGGAGAATGTCTCGACTTGGTAGGTGCTTTCAAGTGTAATTGTCCGGTAGGATACACCGGCTTGCAATGTCAAGTTACTCATTGAATGAATGTGAGAACGACCCTTGTTTGAATGAAGGTGTCTGCATAGATGGAATCGGTACATTCTATTGCGCATGTGCTGCTGGCTACCATGGAATAATATGCGAACACAATATCGATGAGTGCTGGGGGAGTCCGTGTCAGAATCAAGGTATGTGTACCGATCTAGTGGATGATTTTCAATGTTCATGTGCACCAGGCTTCATGGGAAAGACCTGTCACCTTGAAACGAACGAATGTATTTCCGACCCGTGTCTTCATGGTGGCACATGCATGGACTACATATCGTATTACGAATGCAATTGTCGGTCTGGATTTGTTGGTGTCAATTGTGAGGAGAATATTAACGAATGTGAAAGTACGCCGTGTTCGAATGGCGCCACCTGCGTTGATAGAATAGACAGTTATGAATGTTTCTGTCGGGATGGATACACGGGGGACAACTGTGAAGTGGACATTGATGAATGTTTAGATGTCCACTGCGAAAATGGCGGATCCTGTGTTGATGAAATAAATGCCTTCCGATGCGATTGTATGCCTGGATTTGTTGGGGTCACGTGCGGGAGTGAAAAGGATGAATGCGCCGGGAATCCATGCCAACACGACGGCATATGCCTCGACATGGTCAACAGTTACAGGTGTCTCTGCATAGCGGGCTATACCGGAAGGAATTGCGAGGTCAACTTTGATGAGTGTGAGACCAACCCTTGTGGAAATAACGGTACCTGTTTGGATGCTATCAACGACTTCACTTGCACATGTAAACCAGGTTGGTATGGATATTGGTATTTGGTATTCGGTATCTGTTGAAAGGTTTCCACAGTGTAAACCATGTGCCGCCCGTTGAAAACTAGACACGAAATATCTCTCGAGGTCTATGGGAAATGCACGGCATAGCAAAATCAAACCGTCTTCGATGGGTTAAAACCAGAATATATAATCAATTTCACCAACTAATTTACATTTAAAGAAGTCTGTAATTTTAATTTCTGGCTTTCCCCATATTCTTCTATCATGCATACATAAAAATTTTTATGGGGTTTTGATCAGAGGCTTCTCATTAAAGGAAAATAGCGGGACTGGATTCAGTCTTCACTTGGGGATAAACCGATTCTATAACGAATGACACTATTCAAGGTTTCTTCTGTGAAAATTTCGGGGTAAAATGTTAACTCTTTTTAAAACAATTATCATTGGTATTAGTCATGACAGGCATTCTTTTTAAATAGCTATGCACGGGTTCAAATTTCTGTGAGGATCATACTTTCATTCAACACTGGTTTATATATGCATGCTCATTTCTCCTCAAGCAACCATGATAACAAACTTTAAGACAAACCTTTCCAGCTTATACATACACGTCATTTGGTGTAAAGATTGGTTATGTTACAGGCACTTGGTTCTTGAGACATTTTCAAGTGCTACCAATCATGTCATTGCCCTTAAAACTTAAAACCAATGCCAAAACAAAGACAACCATGTGTATATTCATTACATATCGACACCGATAGGCTTGTGGTATCTAATAAACATTTATCATGGATTTTCCTTTATCTTGTTTTCAGGCTTTACCGGAGAACGATGTGAAATCCAAATAGACGAATGTGCCAGCTCCCCCTGCTTGCATAATGCTACATGCCATGATCTAATTGACGGATTTAGATGTCAGTGCACGGACATGACGGAAGGTTTCCTTTGTGAAACCTTGGTCAACCCGTGCATTTCTGATCCCTGTCTTCACGACGGAGTCTGCCAACTCGCACCAAACGGCATGGACTTTGTCTGCAGATGTACGAACGGTTATCGAGGAACCCGATGCGAAATTGACATCAATGAATGCAGCAGCGAACCGTGCCAAAATGGCGGGAGATGCGTTGACGCCATTGGGATGTACCACTGCGTGTGCGCACCTGGACATGCTGGCGTTAATTGCGAAATCGATTTGGACGAATGTTCCGAAAATCCGTGTCGTCATCCTCTGGCCGTCTGCCGAGACCTGATCAACGATTTTGTGTGTCATTGTCCGCGGGGTTTTGAAGGAAGGCTGTGTGATGTTGAGATTGATGAATGTTTATCGGTACCCTGTGCCAACAACGGTACGTGTATTGACGGAACGGATAACTTTCACTGCATCTGCCCACAAGGATTTACTGGAAGAACTTGTGAAGTCGACATACATGAATGCGCGAGTTCTCCTTGTCAAAATGGCGGCTCCTGCGTCGATCTCTTGAATGGATTCACTTGTCAGTGTCAAGACGGATTCACCGGGATAATCTGTGAAGAAAATGCAGACGAATGTCGGAGTTCACCGTGTATAAATAATGGAACGTGTGTTGATAACATCAATGGCTTCACCTGCTTGTGTGCAAATGGTTACAATGGTGCCTACTGCCAGGAGGATATCGATGAATGCTTATCGGACCCTTGCCGTAATGGGGCAACTTGTGTGGACGTCATTGGCGGATTCCAGTGCGAATGTGCACCCGGTTTTCACGGCAGCCAATGCAGCGTGAACACGAATGAATGTATGAGTTCACCTTGTGGAGAAGGGGCAACTTGTATCGATCTCACCAACATGTACATATGCATGTGTCCGCCAATGCGGACTGGTAGAAATTGTGAGCATTGGCTGGACGCATGCGGAAGTAGTCCGTGTAGTGATGGCGCGACCTGCACCTCATATCAAGGTATATACTTCTGCGACTGTCCGCGTGGATTTGAAGGGAGGAAGTGCGACATAGACATTGATGAATGCGCCTCAAATCCGTGCTTCTATGGTGACTGCATCAACGGCATTAATTCGTACCGTTGCCAATGCGGTATGGGATTCACGGGGAGATTCTGCGAACTGAACATCAACGACTGCGCCAACGATCCGTGTTTGAACGGGGGAACGTGCGTCGATCAAGTCATGGGATACGTGTGCGTCTGTCCGCTGGGATATACAGGTCCCGGATGTAGGGATACCAAGCACCCCTGTGTATCGGAACCGTGTCAGCATGGAGGAACATGTATCACAACCGATTATATGATGGACGACGAGTTCTACTGTCATTGCCCTCTAGGATGGACAGGTGAGATAGCAGAAAGGGACACACACACACGCACACACACACACACACACACACACACACACACACACACACACACATACACACATGCACACACATATATACACCCACACAAACACTCAGTATTTGTATCTTTGCTCTGTGAAATCTGGACAGCAAACTTAAATGATATCTCCTCACAGTTAACTTTCATCGATGTGTAATCAACTTGCAGTGTTAAAGCTTACGACAATTAAAATCGGTAGTTCCACGACATTTGCTCTGGCCACAGTAGCATACACTAACGCTATCCCTTCTCTAAACTAGTAACCCAAATGGCAACCTCCCAATTTTTTTTTTGTCTTCTGAGATGTCACTGGAGCAAGTGTCAATAAAGCAAATGACGGGTTACCGAATTGGTAACTTCGGTTTTACAACCATTTTAATAAAACATTAATGTACATACTAAGAAAAATAGGTTCAACTTTGCACCTTTAGCAATAGCACATTGGGAGCACCTTTAGCAATGGCACATTGGGAGCACCTTTACGGGTGCAACTTTGCACCTTTCACACTGGGTGCACCTTTTAAAGATGTGAAGTGTGCAAAGTTGCTCCCGAAAAGGAGGTTTCCAGTGTGACATTGGTCTGCACCTTTTAAAGGTACAAAGTTGAACCTATTTTTCTTAAGTGTAAGTGGACTGAGAAACCAGCACTAGGAAACAAATTTAGTAATTTCTTCAACTTCTTCCTCTTTTTGTTTCCAGGGAGATTATGTGACGAGGAGGCAGACTACTGCGCATCGAATCCATGTGAAAACTGCGGTCGATGTATCAATCACGTTGACGGCTTCAGTTGCGACTGTGGTCTCGGGTTCACCGGTAGGCGTTGCGAGACAGCTATTGACCATTGTGCCAATCGACCTTGTGTGCATGGAGCAACCTGTCTGAGGGAGTTTGGCGGCTACCATTGTCTTTGTCCACAAGGTAAGTACTCGTTAAACAAAGCCTTTGCCTCGATCCAAATCATGCAATCTTATCAATCCTTTTGCTCAATGATTATTATGTTCGATCTATTTTATTGTTGATAAGAAATTCAAAATGTGATGTGATATATTTTTCATATGCCCCTCTCTGTATTCTAAGATCGCAACTGCTGACCTATAATTTTTAACAAACATGTTCATCGTGTCAAAACGTGCAACCAGGGACAGCCCTCTGGTATTGTCGCAGCCCGGAAAGCTGTAGATGGCAGGCTCGAGTCCCACTGGTTCATTTTTCTCTGACATGTTTGCTGAAATTATAGATCAGCAGTTGCAATCTTAAAATACAGAGAGCTACATATGAAAAAATCATTTCATTTCACCTCTCTAAATAACTCTTTTCCATACGATAAAATTTAAAAGATTTTACATTACTGGTGGAACGTGAAAACTATTGCAAATTCATGTCAGTTATTCACTTCAGTTTTATAGTATGTTTCTTGAAGAGCTGGAATTCCTATATGAGGCTTATTGCTATGAGTTAAGAGACGTCTAGGTATCTTTGGGGATATATTCAAACAGGAAAAATCACGAAAATAATCATACGAAGACAATGAAATGTAACCTAAACCTTATAACCAAATTTAGTCGTCTTTGCATCGTCTTTGTGAGTACTGAGAAATAACGAGCGAGAGATTGTAGGTCTCGAATCGAAAGTTATATAACAAAGGCAAAATAGTTACATCTACATCTTCCATCTCATTTTCACACAGGATTCCACGGAGAGTGGTGTCATCTTACAACCCAACCTCTCAGCTAGCGATCGAGAGTATGATGCCATAATTCCAGTCGTAGTACAAGATGAAGCTGTTCGGTAAACCAGATGAGATGGACTTCGGATTGAAGATGAAGAAAGGATACAAGGTTGCTGAGTGCTGACCGCTCTATTAAAATGGTACTGGCCTCCTGCCCTGATGATCTTAATACGAATAAGGAAAGGGTTCAGCATTGCTTAGCAGTGCCGGAATCTCTAAGTGGTTGGTTTTTGTTGTAGTTGGACCGAAATCTGGTTAGAAAAAAAGAGACGCGGTTTATATATTTCCCATGGATGATAAGACCTCATGATAACGGTGTATCGATAAAATGTTAGTGAGCACATGACCGGCAAATAGTCACGTATTTCAGTACACTGTACCTCTGAAACTCACCTGATGAGCGGTCATTGACTTGTGCGTGACAATTATGTGTCTTCTCTTTACTCCTGTGATGTGATGACACTTTTGAGCTGAACTTTGTTCCAGCATATTGTAGAAGGTGTTGCTTGGTTCGTAAATGAATTAGGCTGAAGTTTGGGTAGAAACGCACAGTCGATTTATCTATGTTTTTATCTCGGGGGTGGGGGATGCGGATTTGATAATCTATTAAAGATAAAAAAAGTTACCATGTATTCTATGAGGTATTTGAAAAAAAAATATCATAATGAACTAGAAATTTACATGAAGAGGAATAAGATTGGTTCCAGAAAAGAGTTAGATTGTCTCCATTAAGGATATATTATTTTGCATCCTTAATGATGTATTTTTTTTCAGTAATTTATGTATGTATGCTCCAAAGAACTACTTACAAATTATTTGAATCTACCTTCACTCAAACGATGTGGATCATGAATTTCTGTATGTATGTATTTATTTCATTTTTTGTTTTTATATTTTTTGTATCCCAGGTAATGTTGTGATGTACAGAATTCATTATAAAAACATTGAATAGAATAAGAACTTAACTACGTGAATTTATGTTACTGAAATAACGTAGTCAAATTTATGTATTTTATGTTTACTTTTAACTTGTTTATTATTGTCAACGATAATGTGTATATTTTGAATGAAACGGTTACTTAGTAATACGTATATAAAGTGATTTAAACAAAATCGTCGTCATAAATGAGTGCATGAGTTTAAGCAAAATATCAATATTATAATTCGTTTAACACGAATGCCAAGATGGGCTAATCACGATAGTATAAGAGATGAAGTCGCAATGAATTATTCCCATGCCAAAGATAATCTGATTAATATATGTAATTTGATTTGCTATTTCTATTAAAAAACGCCAATTAGAGAGTAGAATTATAGTGTGAAAGGGAAGTTCGATTGTCAATAACATTCGCCTCCTCTTTATCGAGATAAGAAAATTACGAACATCATCCAATATTTAAGCTAAAAAATAAGTAGGGAAATAGACTTACTCTGTTAAAAATTGAGGGCAATTTTGTAGTTCAGTAATCACAGTACTTCGAAAATAATCCCTGACGACACAGTCTTGAGGAATTGAAGAAAAGTCGCATGATGCACATATTTTCAAAATCATTGTTGTATAGGTGTTATTACTTGATATTTCGATAGTCGGGTTACAGCAGGACCTCAACCATGACTTCATTTCTTCGTCAAATGCATTTTAGATGTAAGTAATCATCATCATTTCAAAATAAGAAATCAACATTCCATCGCTTGTTTACAATTTCATTAGGATCTCACTTTAAATTAAGAAGTGGCCATTGCTGAAAGATGATCATTCATTCCCTTGCAAGTTACATAATTCAAATTGTCCTATTTAGCTCAGATTATGTGTCCACAAAACAATCTTTTTGTAGCTAACACACCTGAATTTTAGTCCAGTGTTAAAATTACCTTTGCTAAAAATAATTACATCACACATATTTAACTTGTACATCATGCCTAATTGATCGATAATGGTATGATTGTAATGCTTAAAGCCGTTGATTGAATGACCAGTACAAGTATTTTATATTCAAATATCGTTTAATATTTGGCGTTAATGACACCATTTAGCAACAGTTTCATGTAATTGCCATTTCGTGTACGTATTTTAAGTAAAGGCTTAATGGAAAGCACTTTCAATTCTAGCTATCATCAGATTTATTCTTCTGAGATGTCGTATATATTTCTGGAAATAAACAGATTCATCTCTGTATAGGCGTTGAGTATTTACCTGTTAGCTTATCCTGTCAAATATGTTCTTTTATGATGCACTTGCGTATTTACTATTTATTATTGTATTATATATGAGTTACATACATAATTTGAAATTGTGTTACCGCTAAGGTAGGTTTTTCAGTAAAACTTTATAGATGTCTTTCAAACCCAATGTAAGGATTTGTCTTTACATTCGACTGTAAGCTAGCGTGAACTTTTCATCTGCTCTGAGGACTTTGCAAAACTATTTCAATACCTAACTAACAAGTCAAATCGATGTTTGCAGTTGATGTATTTTTGTTCAGGATTATTTACAAATCTTTCCCTTCATTTTCACACATTATTCATTCAAATTCGTCATAGCTAACTTCAGTTTCACAAAATGACAGGAACTCACAGAGTAACTCACAGAGTAAGCTCATGTCAATTAGTCATTTTTGAATCAAATCAATCATTTTCTTTTCTGAAATTCAATTTCGTCAGATTTCAATCCAGTTGCTCACCCCCGATGACGCTACACAAAACGTGATGTTTATTTTTTTTCTTTGTGCAACTGATTCAAGAAATTTTCATTCAATTCGTCGGCTAGCTTGCGTGTGTAGGTATACACCTTCTGACGAATATCAGTTTCTAACAAGTTCAATTTGAATCTGACAACATTGGACGAACAAATATTATAATGATTGATCACGGACTATTTCATTTGATAATGATTAAACAGACTTGCCAGTCGTCTTGGAACAGAATGATTGTTAGCAATGACGATCTTGAAAAGTGTGAAAGTAGATTGGAAACCTATACATGTATTTCAATACGCTGGCTGACAGAATAGAAATACTGTCATTAATCTGACTTAATTTTTTTTGAAACCTTCCGATGGAATAATATAATGATATTATCGCCAGCATATTCATTATATTGCAAATCTATCTTATATGCGTATGAAAGTCGAACTTAATTAATTCAAAGGGTATTCAAGAGTGTGAAATACTTAAAATAAGATCAGATCGGTGCACTTAGAATTGTATAATGGTGCTATGTCATATTTTGTAAAATAATGTAAATAATTTTGTATTATAATCTTATTCACTGATGCGGTTGTAATTCGTTAGTCTTTGTTGTGTGGCATGTGTAACTTAATACATACATACATACATACATACATTCATGCATACATACATACATACATACTTGCATACATACACAAACATGTAAATTTCATACAGGTAGACAAGCGTAAGGAGACACACACACACATCAACACACATGTTACTTAACTTCTACTTTATTTTTGTGACACACAAGTACCGTTTCTTCTTCAGATAAAATCTGAAAACAACATGAACATTTAACAGTTTTTCTGTTCGACCTAGAAAGTACGAAATGAAATCCAATTTACTGTCATTAACGTAAGGAGACATAATGTCATGAATATGATGTTAGTTGATGATCTTTTGTTTTATTCATGTAATATTATTTTTATCTGTAAATAAATTAATGTAAGTTTATACAAATTCATTTGCCAATGGCGTGCTTTTATTTATGAACGTAATTCCATTATGGTTACAATCTGCTCCAGTCTTTTTTCAATAATGAATTGAATACTAATCACACTTTATTTAATAATACATTTTGGAGTTCAAATTCATACACACGTTGTTTTATTTCCACGTGATTAGAGAGAAAATGGTGATTCGTACTTAAAGCCCAAGTTTAGTTGGGATTGTTTTATTGAAAGCTTTGCCCCATAGTGCATAAGCCCGCAATAATAGACCGAATGTCTTTATGTTTTTTTTTTAAATTAATGAAAAATCTCGGGGGGGGGGGTGGGGAACCCCCGAGATTTTCGACTATATTTTACATTATAGCGTCCAAAGGGTTAATACTGTAAGATGTTAAGGTTATATGAGTCATACCTCATCTGAAAGAGCAGAGTCTGCTCTCTGTACCTCGTACACAAGTACACTGTACAAGTATGTCTGTGTGTGTGTGTGTGTGTGTGCGTGAGTGTGTGTGTGTGTGTGTGTGTGTGTGTGTGTGTGTGTGTGTGTGTGTGTGTGTGTGTGTGTGTGTGTGTGTGTGTGTCGTGTCGTGTGTGTGTGTGTGTGTGTGTGTGTGTGTGTGTCGTCGTGTGTGTGTGTGTGTGTGTGTGTGTGTGTGTGTGTGTGTGTGTGTGTGTGTGTGTATGTGTGTGTGTTTACGACTTACATCATACGAAAGTGGAAGTTACTCTTCTGTGTCAATATTATCATAGAGATATATACTAAGAATCTCTATGAATATTATAAACAGCGCACTCTATTGCCCTATAATTTACAGTCATGTCTGTGAATAAGAGATGTACGGGGGAAAAGGGAACAAATCACATAATTTTTAAGCTGGCGTAACATTGCATTATCAGTTCAATGCAGTTAATCTTATATTAGGGGAGGAAACATTGTGAATATGACTAAATGAAATCCGAGTACTATTTGTAGAATATATTGTGTTCAATATCAAGTTAGTCTTCTTGACCGTTTCAACCAAATGTCAGATGCGAATCCGAAACTTTCTGAACAAAAGTGACAAACGATATGATAATGATTATTTTTTTCTTTTAACCCCTTCCAAAGGGCTCTTCATGCATTAAAGCATATCTATTGTAGGCAAACAGTGTATTAGATTAGTTATTTATAATATTGGAAAAATATATAATTTTACAAAATCGTAATGATAACACGTTTCCCTTCACTATACGGAATTGATAATTCTATCGATATACATATAATAAGACTTGTAAACATTATATGAACCAAATGTACAAAAATAAAAACCCACATAACCATAAGTGTGAATAAACATAAATCGTTTATTACTGATGGGGTAACAAAAGCCCGCATAAAAAAAATGTTAAATTTTCAGGAAGCCACAAGCATGACTGCCGGTGTAGCAGAATTAACGTTCCTGGATCCGAGGGCCTGTATTTTTCTTCCCACGAATTTGTCTCGCACGGCTCATGCGCACTTTCACCACAGTTTTAACGTCTAGCACTTTCGGAACCGTTGCTACATATTACTAAAAAATACTCGAGTCGCTTTGTGTGGCTACATTGGATAGGGTGCTGTATTAAGTGCGCGTTTCGACGCAGGTTCGAAACCCGCAGTACGGTTTTGTTTTGCAGCGGTTTATTCCGTCAGTGTCGTGGGAAAAAAATGTCGCATCCGGGGGAACGGATCTTTGCGCCGATTGGTTCCTCCAGAACGAATCTACTAAAGATATCCACAGGTTCGCGGGGGATCGCAATCTCCTGGCGAATTCCCCGATTGGTTCTTGGGGGGGGGGGGGGGGGTCCATTTACGGCCGGATAAGATCATTGCTTGACACGGTAACACAGCATCAAACGAATAATCTAAATTTTTACCAAACATGCATGGAGTTATGAGGTTCTACCACCCCAGTACCCAGTACATAATTAATTTCTTGGATTGGTATGTTTGGGTAAAGTAATTCATGACTGTAAAAGTGATAGGCTAACATTGTGGAGCTTCAGTCTAAAAAATTGTCAAATTTTGATATCTGAACTACATAATAGTGTTTATATGGACAAATAAACACCCTAGAATAAAACAAGGTTTGGAAAGTTACACTGCCAATGGCAAGTTATGCATCAATAAACAATTAAAACTCGGGGCAAGTTTAAATAGCGTAGGTGTACACACAGTAAGTCTATGGGAGAAAATGGGCAGGTGAATCCGATCAACTTACGATTTTCACTTTTTTAAAGCACTAAATAATCATTTTGAAAGACAATTTTTTTCAGGGCGTCATTTTAGACCTTATCAAAGACAGTGGTAGCATGGGGAATCATGTAGCTCAGATTTTTATAACTGTGGTAAATGTTAGCCAATACCTTTAAGAATTTTACCCATTTTTGAAAAGGCAACTTTCAAATAATATCTATTTATATTCCAATACCGATCATAATCCGATCCCGTTTCAAAGGAATACCATTTATTTTTATCACAACTGCCATGTTGTATTGTCTATTAGTTTAATTTAAGATACTAATTTTATGGGTGCAGGTAATAGGGACGGGGGTGGGGGGGGGGTCCTTCGGCGAACCACTCTGTCTCCAGATCATGTAAATCGCCTATAGTTAATAGGATAGAGGGTCATGGGTTTCCGTGTCATAGAAATTAAATATCTATAAATTAAAAAAAAAAAAAATTAAAAAAATGATGTGAAGCTGAGAACATGGACAAGCATCGAATATAATCTCTGGATACTATAACAACAATTAAATAACAAAAATATAAAACAAATTAATCAAGATTATTTTATATGGAGCATTTTTTTCTCGCTCGGGAGGATTTGTTGCCAGGGCACTCAGATCTGACTTGAGGAATTTTATGTCTGATACACTAGTGGTAAGGATCATCCACACAGTATACGAACATCCACTACAACCTATTTATCCCATACGATTTCTTTTTCATTTTTTACACCGTAAAAATCGGTTGTCTAAAACTGAATTTATTTTTTAAATGAATATGGCCTTATCTTATCATTTAAATGAATATGGCCTTATCTTATCATTTTCTTATCATTTATCACAGAAATTACAATTATTTACTTTAGCCGTCTGGTTATTCAAGCTCAGCTTCTATAACGGCGGCCTTCTGCATCTAAGAATATAATCCCGTATGTTATTTATATTTTGTGTATTTCAGGTCATACTTATCATATATTAATCTTGTGTGATTCTATTTTGTTTTATCTCAAATATCTGTTGTAAACTCACATCACGTAAATTTTATTTACGGATATTATACATAATATTCACTTGTCTGGCAGAAGGGCCCTAGCAAATGTTCCCGGCAAAAAGGGCCTTAACCGTAAACAATCTATAATTTGAAAAATATTGCCTTATTTGACATTTGCACTTAACAAACTGACAGAAGGATATAGAAATATCGCACTACTTTGATTTCATGTGAACAGAGCCAATTTTTTTTAAGTAAGAGGCAAATAAAGATTAACGCCTTTCTGCCGGGAACACTTGCTAGGGCCCTTCTGCCGGACAAGCGACAATATATGCAATTTACTGACATTGGAGTTGATAATCATGCAGATGATATTGTGTAAACTGAATTGTTTACATAATGTGCGAATTAATTTGTTATTTATTTTATTGTACTTTATACTTCTTTAAATGAAATCATGCCGTACATGTAGATCATTGACAGAAAGAAAAAAAAACGAAAAAAGGGACAAACGAAAGAAAGAAAAATAGATAGAAAAAGAAAGAAAGAAGAGACGGATGAAAGGAAAGAAAGGAGGAAGGAAAGGTAATCGGGAGGGAGGAAAAGTCTTAAAAAGACCGAACGTGGCAGACAATTAACAGAGAGAGGGCAGAGACCTACAACTACTCGCACCAATGATCAAAGAAAATAAGGTCAAAATTAACGAGTTTTCACAGATTATCAACTTTCATCATTTTCGTACAAGATATCTCAAATAAAGGGGAATATTATGAGGAACAAGTTGAAATCCTAAGGGAGCAATAGCCTCGAATGAGGAAATTTTCTTGCATTTGTATTTTTCTCGACAGGCAAGCGAATCACAAAAGTGTGCAATATTTCACAAGGCAGATATTTTCTAAATTTGCCGACCCGTATTTTGCTAGTATACCGTAGTTCCTAAACGAAGAAAGACGGTTTGGTTAATGACGTCTGATGCCACGTCGTGTGCCTATGCAAAGGCCATTAACTGTATGCCGTGTGCCTATGCAAAGGCCGCTAACATAATACATAATGAATACAATTAACGGCCTTTGTACAGGAACACGACATACAGTTAACAGCCTCTGCATAGGTACACATTATTCATCAAGATAACAACTATTTTGTGTTCTTTCAATTCCTTAAAAAAGAAGATGAGGGCAATCTAGCGACAATTTATTGAAAAAAAGGTTGAAATTTTGAATTGTTTCAAATTCACTTTTTCATTTTTCGCGTTTAGTCTGTGTTATTCTTATAATTCTAAGGTAGATTTCAAAGTAACCGTTTTCTTTCTTAATTAACATGAATTTTATAAATTAGGACTAATTCCTTACTGAGTACTGAATAGTACAATCCTACCATTTCAATCATTGTTTTTCTCCTTTTATATTATATTAACATTCATGTGAAAATGAATTAACGTGTTCAAAAGAAGTATAATATAGAACACAATCTAAACGTACATGTATTGAGAAATCGAAAAAAGCGCGACAAGGTAGGCCACTTTTATACAATTACTAGTTATTATTTATGATCTGTAGAGGCTATTTGTAAAATGTTATTGAGATTTTTTTATTTCAATCCAGTCATTAAAATAAAAATGCAGGTAGACACTTTGTTTGTTCACAAGTGCTGAATGATGAGGCCACGTGACAGCCTCTTAAAAGGTTACTTGTCTATCAACCAAACATTCGTCAAAAGTCAAGAGCTGAATCTTGAAAGGGCATGCAAGTCACGCTTGTCGGTTAAAATATCACCGGTGTTATACTGCCATGGATATTAGAAGCAGAAAGAATAGCAGAATTTATTTGATATTTTTTACATTCTCGTATGATAATCACAGTGTACAAGGAAATAAAAAGAATATGAAGGATAAGAAGAGTAAAGAAGAATAGAAAGTAGCAGACGAAGGTTAAGAGGAAACAGGAAAAGAAGGAAACTATAGAAATTATGAAGGTAAAGAAAAAAGGGGAAGTGGAGGGAGAGAGTGGATGGGAGATGAGAACAGGATGAAAAGAAGAGGAAGAAGAGGAAGAAGAGGAAGAGGAAGAGGAAGAAGAAGAAGAAGAGGAGAGAGAGAGAGAGAGAGAGAGAGAGAGAAGAGAGAGAGAGAGAGAGAGAGAGAGAGAGAGAGAGAGAGAGAGAAGAAGGAGGAGGAGAAGAAGAAGAAGAAGAAGAAGAAGAAGATGATGAAGAAGAAGAAGATAAAGACGACGACGAAGATGATGATGATGATGATGATGGTGATGATGATGATGATGGTGATTATGATGAAGGAGATTTTGCCGCGAAAGAACGAGAATTACAACAATAATGAGAAGACAGTAATGATAAAAGTGATAAATAGAAAGACAAAACAACAAAAACAACAACAAAGAATGAAAATAGAGAATAAAAGGATCCGCCCAGTAAATAAGATACAGACATTCTGTTCTCCGCAATTTGCAAAAAATACTAAAACAATCTGTACTCCATCGGCAAGGAGGTAGGGACAATGTTTGCCCTGTGCTGGCAGTAACAGGGTTTGGGCGGGGATGACTAGCAATGAGTCGCAAGGCTAAGAGACCGTTTCGTTGACGTCATAAGGGGAACTTAGCCGTAGCAAAACGCCACCATGCATAGCAATGACTGTACGCCGGCGTCTACGAACCGCTTGTCCACTTAAGGTGTAAAAGAAATATATGTTTACATATTTCTGGAGGCAAACATTTCAAAAATGAACATCTCGTATTTTCAGTCACCTGTTTACATCCTTCAAATTTCATTGCGAGGTTTTATTAACGACTCTGTCCAGTTTTGTTTGTCTCTGTTATTTCATTTAATGACATTGATGGTAGAGTTTTCTTATAAGTATAAATATAGACGAGTTCCTTGCATTCCGAGATAAAAATCATTTCATGTATTATTGTTGATCAAATTGTAAGATATCGTATTACCGAAATTGCTGTGAAGTTACAGAATAAGTTATGAAAAACTCGATGGATAACAATAGCATAACAAAAACGAAACATAACGAATCTAACCAATCCTACCAACCACTCATCCAACAATCCAATTAAATGCAATCAATGGTACGTACGAACAAATTAAGAAATACACAAAATACCAAACGGAGATATTACCATTTTCCTCGCTGAAAAAGAACACACACAACACACACACACACACACACACACACACACACACACACACACACACACACACACACACACACACACACACACACACACACACACACACACACACACACACACACACACACACACACACACACACTTAAACCCAAAACAAAACAAAACAAAACCAAAAAGAAACAGGTAATAACTGTTCGAAAGTAATTGCACTCTCGGTATGTATAA
The DNA here is from genome assembly GCA_001188425.1 of Eucidaris tribuloides. NCBI lineage: Eukaryota > Metazoa > Echinodermata > Echinoidea > Cidaroida > Cidaridae > Eucidaris > Eucidaris tribuloides. Next base: position 6,924 of record JZLH01S0631319.1, on the reverse strand, counting down.
TTTGTTTAAGTATTTTCCCATATTTTGTATCTTTCTAGACTGGAAAACATTTATCTTCAATAATGCATTATGACCTGATTCATTGTTCAGTTGAAAGAAGCCGCGATGATAACGGAAACCAATCTTAATCAGATAAGTGCATTTAATTTGGTTAATTGTTAATATCATTACAGTATGTTACCGGACGATATAGACACATTGTGATCCCCTATCATCACGTTTTGCAATTTTGTAAAAAATTAAGGTGTTAACATTAACACATAAAATGTAAACTGAATATAGATGCCACATAATATTGCTGAATTTTAATTCTCTTTGCTATTAAGCGTGAAACGTTTGGTGTGAGAATTAAATATTTGGGTGTTAAAAGTAACACCTCGGTTTTTTTAAATTAAAGACAGAGTCTGGTATTTATTTATTCATTTATTTTCTTTTATTTATTTATTAAACATTTCTTTCAAACAGAGTATTTCAATTTGGAGCCATCAAGCCTGTTTTATAAGGGAACTCTACATACAAAGTAACACGAAACACATTTACAATAAAAAAGCTCACATAATTATACATACTAAACTAACTATAAGCAAATTTAAAAGAGCGACCAAAATGTATATAAATTATTCAAAGAGACAAATTATTTGTATATACCGTATTTTGGTGTCGAACCTTGGGTTCGACACCTTCCCCTCCCTCACCCCAATTCCGCCACTCCACTCTCCTCTCCTTCTTCTTTATTGGACTCATCATCCTGGTGTTAATCTAACACCCTGTATGGTATATTCCCAGTTTTCCTATCTCTCGCTTTGAAATCGTCCATGATCGTACATATCACCAGAACACACGGACACAAATCTCTTAGGATCATGCACGCCTGGCGATCACCGAATATATCGTACCCCGTCGAGATTCTATATGTGAAATGACAAATTAACATTTTGAATTAGACCCTAATACGCTGGCTTTCATAAACATTGTGGACAGCACGCGTTCGTACTTTTCTGAACGAGCGATGTAAATGCATTTTGCCCTTGGTGAATAGACTGGTTCTTTCTTGCTTTATCGGATCCCTTGCACTTGGCTGTTACATATGGGGCATGATCACAGCTTTTGAAAAAAAGACCATTATATTCTTGTAAAGTGCGTGTTCTAGACGTTCGAGAAAGTTTAATTTATTATAAAGACTTGTAATGTTAAACTCTAGGTATTTTGCTTTCCTGCTCACCAGTACAAAGCCAAAAAAACAAAACAAACAAAGTTTACTAGATAGATAGATAGGTAGACAGATAGATAGGGATAGATAGATAGATAGATAAATAGATAGATAGATAGATAGATAGATAGATAGATAGATAGATAGATGGATAGATAGATAGATAAGTAAAATGTAAAATAGTAATGTGGTTTCATTTTCTTCCTCAAAATAACATTTTCAGATTCATTAATTATATAAATACGCATTAACCACGATTTTACGTAAAAAACAACATTCCTTATTATAATTCAATACAAATAACAAATGTTTTTAGACCTTATAAGAGACACTGATAACCTAAAGGATTATATAGCTCAGATTTTGTTACCTCTTTACACGCTGAAATTATTCTGAGGGGATAACAAAGACAATTGTTCTTTTCATATTTTCGTTGAATTTTGCTTCCTCATGACAGTATTGAAAATGGTATTTTTTATGGTGTCTCCTGTACAAAAGTGAAAAAACCCAATCATTACGATTGTAAAATTTAATTGTACGATTGTGCAGAGATGCAACGTTAGCGCGCAAATGTTAAACTGGAAAGACATTGTGAAACAGTCCTTTAGGTTAATCTAAGAAACGACTTATCTGTAATACGTATTAACAGTCTTTAGATACAGTTTTCATGGTTTTAATGTAGTACATGACCTGTAATATGATATTGGCGCTTCTTTCATTTTCACTTAGAATTACGAAACACAAGCGTATTGTCCTTCTACATATCGTACCTTGAAACACATCTGTCCTTTTTAATGTAAGTGAATATAGCCAGCACAATAACATCAATAAGCACTATTTCTAGTCCTGTGAAATATGCTTACCCTAAGAATTGACATAAAAGTACAATTCGAGTATGGTGTGCAGTAGGTAGTAAGTAGCTTGATTGGCTAAAACAGCGAGAAGACGATATGACAAAGCGCGCATTTCCTTTTTCAGGAGCGTCACATTTAAGTCAGACAGAAACTTCAAAATTGACTGAATGATGTCACGTGGAAACGTGATGTATGACGTCAAACACATCGCTCTCAAATTATGAGATTCTCCGAGACAAACTTCTCTTCATTTGCTACAATCCATGATATTGTTAAGGCGTCGGTCAATTCCAGGGGACGTGTGATAGGATTATCACGTCTCACAAATATCCAAACGTGAGGACTTTCCTTTTAAGGATTAGATGGTATTATCAAGACTTTTATTTACTAAACGTAGACGTTTGAAAAAAAAAGTTTAATTTACACAAATAAACAAACTATGAAAGAACACTAACTTACAAAATTTACGCATTTTCCTCATAGTGATAGGTTATTATTTATTTCCAGAATAAAACCACAAAAACGAAGAGCTTTCATTAGTGTTTCGGCAAAATAAAGAACAGGATAATGGCTCAACAGTATAATGGCTCAAAAACATAATGGATCTTTGCGAATTTATTACAAATCTACTGTGTAAAATTAATAGTTTTTTTTGCAGACATTCTGAGTTCAATTTATTGGATCTGCATAAAAAATATCTACAATAGAGGACATGATAAAATATTTTAGTAAAATAGCATGATAAAAACACGTTAAAATATCATGACAACGGAAAAGAAATAAAGGCACAAGTTAACAATGTTTCCAGTTTAAAAGATCTGAGCCAAATAATCCTCCTTGCTATAAGTGTCGCGGATAAGGTCTCAAAACAAAGCCCATAAAATTGTTCTTTAAAACGTGAAAATCATCGAACGACCATTTCAGCTTTCCACCATGGACTGCTGTGTTAATGTTAAGAGTTGAGCTGATACTTAATGTATACTAGTCTTGATAATGGCAGCGTAACTTGCCAAAGTTTTATTTTATGCTTATTTTATTGTGTTTATCTATCCCATTAAGTACTATCATGTAGCTCAGATATTATAGTTTGAATTATTTTTGTTTTGTATTTAACCTTCATAATTTTATTCTAAACAGTGCTTTTAACGACACTAGCATTGCGGAAACCCCATCAAAGACAATTGTCAAACTTTGCTATCTGACATATCTGACAGTGTTTGGATGGACCAAACAGCATCCTAAAGAACCAAACTTCCGACAGTTATGGTATCACTCGTATAATATGTACGTATAAAATTCGGCACATGAATTATTGTCAGCGGACGAAAATTCTGCAACGCAGCAGTCTATGGTGGATAACTAAAATGGTCGGTCAATGATTTTCACTTTTAAAGCACATGATGACCACTGTGAAGTACATTTTCCAGGTCTTCATTTTTAGACCTTATCAGAGACACTGGTAGCAGGGGGAATAGCACAGCTCAGGGTTTTAAAACTAGAAACATTGTTTTACGATGCATTTTATAAGAGTATAGCATGCATGGTAAAACAAGTTAAGTAAGTCAATTAGCTACCTGCACGCATTATATGAAAATTGCGATGCGAAAATTTAAATACATATAATTTTAGCTTCACGTTTTTACACTATTCTGTATGTAATCTGATTCGAGGAAAAGTAATATACTACAAAACATTGAATTCTGCAGACATAAATACTCCAAAACATGGGAGCAGTCTGAATACGGTTAAACCAATCTTATGCTTCAGTATCGGAGATGTAATGTACATGTGTGTGTGTGTGTGTGTGTGTGTGTGTGTGTGTGTGTGTGTGTGTGTGTGTGTGTGTGTGTGTGTGTGTGTGTGTGTGTGTGTGTGTGTGTGTGTGTGTGTGTGTGTGTGTGTGTGTGTGTGGTGTGTTTTGTTGTGTGTGCGTGTGTGTTGTATGTGTGTGTTGTGTGTGTGTGTCGCGATACGGTGTGCGTATGTGTGTGGTGTATGTGTCGATGCGTGTGTGTGTTGTGTGTGTGTGTGTGTGCGCGTGTGTGTGTGTGTGTGTGTGTGCGTGCGTGTGCGCGTGTGCACGAAATGGTAAATTATATTGGTGCGTGGGTATACTTTTGCCAGTGTCTGTCCGTATAGGCCTAATGGGTTTGGGATTTTTTGTTAAAATATATCGTAGATACGGAAATACTTGTGTCTGAGGGATCCTGTCGGTGAATAAAAACAGAATATAGTAGGAGCGATAAATGTCTTATAGGCAGGCTGATTTTGTTTACCAGTTTAAATGGATAACGAATTAGTTTGCAGTCAAACGGCGTCATTTTTTTTTTTTATATAAATCTCCATCGA